>OX421971.1:60763902-61016402 GCA_949128135.1 Parasteatoda lunata | reverse complement strand
GATAATTGAAATATAAAAGTAAAGAAAATTTTTAAAATTATGTACAAAATTTTGTACAAGTCTAAAGATTGATAACAGGTATAAAACATTATTTACAAGTATTTACATTATATACAATATACAAGTTGTAGCCACTGTTAGTACGACGACCCGGCCGTCCCGGTATTCCACCGCTCGCGCCGGGTTGCTCATCGTTCCAATATTAATAGACCTACAGCTTGCCCAGATCGGACCCTACAGGGTTACTCCTTCACCGGGTTTGCTGTAGGCCTAGTGTCATGACTGTGTTTGTTTGTGTAGGGAGGGGGCTTATCTGTTAAATCTTCCGGAATGTATACCATCTGAGAGCAGGAAGTTTATTATAAGATTGTGATTCCTACTGTCTTGAATTAATTCCTTATTTGCTTATAATTAAACGTATTCGTGCTTTTTGCATTTTGAAAAAAGCTGGCGATCAGTTGGTTTATGTATTCAAATACGGTGTCAATTTTTAGGTCCCTACGTATATACTTATTTGGTATGTGGCAGGATGCACCAGTAATTTTACGTAAAAACTTGTTCTGTAGTGTTTCTCTTTTCTTTATCTGACTGGTGGTTAAACAGTTCCATGCGGGACATGCATATGTGAATATTGGCCTTATGCAACTAATATAGAGATGCCTTTTTATGTGTAATGGCAGTGTAGAATTTGAGCTAATTATAGGTCTCAGGCTTGCGAGAGCAGCTTTCGACTAGGTAGTAATTTTGCATATGTGGTCGTTCCAATTTAGCCTGTGGTTTAGGGTGAGCCCTAGATAATCTGATTTATTCACGACTGGAATGTTATTTGAGAAAAGGAATACTTTGTTGGTAACTTTTCTACGTCTCTTGTTCCTTCTAATTATCATAAGTTTTGACTTTTCAGTATTGATAGCGATTTTATTTTTTGAGCATCGATTTTCTATATCAGGCATTTGTTCATTCAGTTTATGGGCAGCATGATTTGGGTTTATGGATCTAACAGCTATTGCCGTATCATCGGCGTAGAAAGCCACCATATAGTTTGAGTCATTGGCTATGGGGAAGTCACTTGTGTACACTAAATATAATAAGGGCCCTAGGATGCTACCTTGGGGGACTCCCGCATCTATCGGCTTTTTGTCAGATAGCTTACTGTTTAATCTAATTTGGAAGGTCCTATCTTTTAAGTAGGAATCAATGATATTAACAAAAGCAGTGGGTATATTTTGCTTGATAAGTTTGATGATTAGTGCCTTATGCCAGACGCGGTCAAAAGCTTTGGCCACGTCTAACATAAGGAGGGTTGTAGTTTCATGTTTATAAAACCCATCGCTAATGAAGTCGATTAGCCTAATTAGTTGTTAAGTGGTCGATAAATCTTTTCTAAATCCAAACTGTTGGTCTGGTAGAAAATTTATATGGGGTAAGAGTCTCTGCAGCAATAACCTTTCGAAGATCTTTCCAAAAGTTGGGAGAAGACTTATTGGTCGAAAGTTTGTTGCTATTCTGCTGTCTTTTCCAGGTTTGGCTATTAGAATAATTGTAGCATTTTTCCAGCTCTTCGGGAAGATATTATAATTGAGACATGCGTTATAAATATTACATAATGCGTTTATCTGATTAATTGGTAAATGTTTCATCATTTTATAATTTACGTTGTCCTTGCCTGGAGCTTTCTTATTATTTAACTTGTTTATAATGTTAATTATGGCGGCCTGGTCTATTGTATCAATAGAGCCGATGTTAGTATGATTAAGATACTCATCAAAGATTTTTTTTATATTCTCTTCTTCTTCATCATCACTCGGTTGAGGGTTGAGTTTAAATTGATTTTCAATGGTGTTGGCAAAAATTGTTAGCTTTTCTTTATCGCTGTAGATATTCCAATTATTATCAATAATTGGTTTGTTTACTGTTTTAGTTTTAGACGTTTTCAATGATTTTGCCATTTTCCATTTCATGACTTATATGATTTTGCCATTTCATGTCTTCGCCAAATAGGAGGGAAGGGTGAATGGATAACGACGAATAGGAAGCAAGTTATCCATTCACCCTTCCCTCCTATTGGCCGTTGCTCTAAAGCCTCTGGTGACGTCACCTTTCTCTTATATTTACCCAGTTTTCTCTCATTTCCTTCTATTGCACTGATGAAGGTTGCCCTTTGAGCATCCGAAACAGCTGTCTGCATTATTATATATTTTTGTGCTCTTTAACTTTGTTTGACGTAGTTTGTATTTTAGCACAAAGGTCGCCCACTTGTGTATTTATTATAAAATTGTTTTTTTCTTATCATTACAGTTATTCAAAAATGATGCTTCCTTTTGGCCAAAATGCATGTAATAGAAGCTATTGTGGCCCCGAAATGCAGAGATTGAAAAAACGCATATTACTCAAAAAATCCAGTAGTGCTTGAAAGGCTTCCAATGATCATGAGTACGAATGTGTTACGAAAATAAATTTATTGTACTCGAGCATTACTACACAGAATATTTCAAAAATAAAAATATTATCTCATTATGTGCATACTTGTTTTTTTACATCCATGAGTTTAGTAACATAACCATTTTTTTAATTTAAGATACAAATATAGTGATGTAATTATTATTTTCAAATTTGCAATTATGTGGCAGAATCTATGAATATGGAATATTTAAAAAAGAAAAAAGATTTTCTATACCAATATAGACGACGTCAATATCTGGCATTTTTTAACTTGAAAATTTAAATATTCAATTGATGTAATTTACCTCCTTGATTTAATTGCAACACTGTCTTAACATTTTACTTTCACGTCATGTCATCTAATTTACATCCTCTTCGACGTAAGGTTATACCTTTAACCTTACGACGATTATATGACACGCGACCTTCATACGCCCCCTTTTATTGCTCGCGTCAGTTCAGTCCCTCAAACATTCACTATTTGCGAATTACCATCTCCATCAGCCGATCAATTTCTTAACCAGCCGTTGCTTATTCCGTCGTTCCAATCTCCATTTGCTTCATACGGAAAATCAAGTATAGGTCTTAGTGTTTTAATCGCTATTCACTTCTAATCGACATGAATATTCTCAGTATGTTTCAGTTTTTACGGATGGTTTGAAATCTCCAGTACAAATTCTGCGGGAATCATTATAGCTGAACGAAGGTACAGTTATTTTATATCCGCCATTTGTTCTGTATTTGCTGATGAAGCTGTAGCCATTCTCACAGTTCTATGACTTATCTCTTCGCTAACCGCATGCATTTACTCTGACAGCCTAAGTGTTTTGCGTCAGTTGAATCATGTAAACAACGAAGTTCATCTTACTTTATGCATCATTAAGCATCTGTTCGATATTCTTCATAAAAATGGTTTTAAAATTTATTTTGATCCTCAGCCATGTTGGTATTTCAGGTAACGATATGACAGATTTTTCCATTCGGTCTGCTGCAACTCGATAAACAATATTTGTAACAGTGTTTGACATGAACTAAATACAACTGTTTACATTGTCTCTATGGCAGAAACACTGGGATTTCCAAAGTGAGAACAAACTACATGCTATTAAATCTATGTTAGAGCTTTGACCTGTGTTGCAACTGCGCCGATCAGATATCAAACTAACCCGTCTGCGTATTGAACATACTCACCTGACTCATCTTCATTTGCTGTTTAGAGAACTTGTAACGTTTTACTTTCAATTCATAATATTTTAATCACTTGCTCTTAATTATATCACTGCTTAATTTAATTCATATTTTAATCACTGCTTAATTTATCCAACACCGGCTTACCTTTTTTAGTAGCATGGTTTTATGTATAAAAGAAGATAAGATAAAAAGATAAAAATCATCATTCTTAGCATTCTCATCATAAGATAAAAATCATCATTCTTAGCATCGTTGCATTTTTACGTACTATTGAAATTTTAAGTTATATATATTTGTTTCATACTTCTTACCATTTCAGTAAGTTTTATCCATTTTGAATGCATAGACTTTTTATAGTGCTTTAGAATTTTCGTTACCTTATCTGACTTTATACATGGGCTTTACTTTAGCTTTTAATCTGTCTTTAAACCATGTGTTTGGCGCAACATGTCCTTTTTTGAATCTTGTGCGACTAAACCCTTCATTCAATTCAATGCTACAAGAAATCTACATATTTTTTCTTTAATATTTTTTAATTCATTACTTTTCACTTAATCACATTTTCCTTGACAGCAAGATTTCTTCAAGCTTCTTCATAAGGTATGCATGCATTATACATAAATTATGGAGCTACAGCTATTTACAATTTTTCTAGTTACCTTTAAATTAATTTTCTATAAATTCAAATTAAAAAAAAAAAATAAAAAAAAAAAAAAAAAAAACAAGCTTAGTAGCAAAAATGATCAAATAAATAAATAGTAATGCAATAATTATTTACACACATTTTTATGCTAAAATCCTGACTTGTATTTTTTTTACTAGTAACTTCAGTATATAGTAACTATATACTGAAGTATATAGTTCAGTAGTATAGTAACTTTAAGAGTTATTTCATGCAACTTTTATTATTTCTTATTTTCTATTTTGCGTGTAGGTTTAATATATACATTGTGCACGCATCAAATTGTGCACATTTTAAAGTATTTTTAATAAGAAGATTTCCAATTTGTAGTGTCTTGTGTTGGATTTTGAAAGGAATATTTTATTAGGTGATTCCACGGTGGTTTTGTTCCACATGAAATTATGCTTGAAAAAATCTGTATATTTTCTTTTTGTTATTTATTACAATTCATTACCAGTAACTTTATAGCATTTTTCTTCATAGCATTTCTCTTCATAGCATTATTCTGACATCGAACTACACTGAAATCTTACTGACATTCATAAAGTCAGTGAATATTACTTCTTGATTTAAATTATAGTTTTATATTAACTAAGTGGCCGGCACGGTATAACCTATCGTGACTCTTGCGAAAACAATAACAAGCTTGACATCAAGATTTTTTGAAACTTCTGCATAATTTATTTATGCATTGCATCTATCTTGTAAGATGTTGGAACTGCAACCATTAAATGCATTCTAACTGCATTTAACAAAGTCAAATAGATTTCTTCTATAAATTCAGGTTTTCAAAAAAAAGTCGCCAGCGCAAATGAATATTTTAAGATAACCCATTGACTAATTCAAAAGAAGAATGCTTAATTTTACTAGGTTGCTAAGCAACCAAGCTCTGACTGGAAAAAATATTTAAATAATGTTCTGTGATTACTCAGAGAGGTTTTATTAATAGTTAATAGAAAATATCTCGAGGTTTCTAGGCAATAGACAATTTTTAAGCTGATTTCTGTCCAAAAAGCAAAGTTTTTTTATTTTAATCTCCCTTGAAAAGAAAATTTGAATCGATTATAAATTATTTATGATTTTCTAAGTTTTAGAATTTAAATACATGAACATTTTATCTGATATTATTTAGATTATGTTGTTTCTGCTATATTTATTCGAGGATTTCATACTAAAATCAAATTAACATAACTTATTATGGCTAAATGCAAAACTTTAGGGATAATCACTTTTACAGCTTTAATCAAGTCTTCTAGGCAAGAAAGTTTGAAGAAAAAAAAAGTGCTTGAAAAATAAAATTTATATTGTATAGTAATTCTAATGCGCATTCACAAGTTCTTCTATAATTTACGATATTTCTTTTTCCTATAACTCAAGGAATTGCTGAATGTTTAGTGGTATTTTAAAAGCATTGAAATAGGTTATGTTTAAGAATAAGATATTGAAATAATATTTTGCATATAGTATGATTCATTGTTTCAAGAATCGCTTCATTCTGCTAGATATTTAGATAACAAGGTTTCCTTTGGATAAAGATGATTAGCAAATAGCATCCTTATGCTTCGATACATTTAGAAACTTACGTTCGCAAATTCACAATAAAATATCGCACAACATATTCTTCAATTACGATAAGCTACATTTACCACCAAATACTGATACTATGATTATTTTTGTTTTCTTATATATATCTGATATGATACTCTCTTTTTAAACAGAGCTTGAAGGTCCTTAAGATACTGAAAGGGGGCACGAAAACTTAAAAGATAAAATATTTAATTTCATTAAACTCAAAATATCTGGTCTCAAAATTTTAATTTTAAACCAAGTTAAATACAACTTTTACAATATTGATGCTCTTATGTTTTTAAAGACCACATAATTCCTGTTGAAATATGAAAATGCATATTTTTACTTTAACGAGTGTAAAATCCTTATCAAAATAATGATCAAGACCCAAATGTAAAACAGTATAATTGATGATAAAAACTCAACTGGCTTCAAAAAATATGAAGAGGGAAGTGAAAGTCGACATGTTTCGAGCGTTCAAATACATTTACCCATTCTCAAAACTTGTCAAGCTTGAATAACTTGTGACTTTTATTATTGTGCTCCAAACATGTCTATTTTTATCATCATCTATTAATTTTTAAATCAAGTTTTTATATTTTCAATTCAATTTCTTGGGATTATCTATTTAGTTACACAATATATTAAATTATTTCACTCGATATTAAAATAAGTTTTACTTAAGTTATAGGCACAGGTTCTTAGATTAAAAAAATAATAATTCGCTATTTTGTAAAAAACTCAATGCAGTACAATTTTTTTTGCTGCAAGCCTTAACATTTTAATTTAAGAACATAAAAAAATTCCGGTTACAATTGAAATTTCAAAAGTCGAATGTGAAAATGGAATGTCCCCTAGCACCAAAAATCGAAATTAAATAGTTACAAGGACAACTATTTTAAACAAGTTAGCATTTCCGTTCTACTCGAAGTTGTTTGAAAAGGTATTTTGTATATATAGATTCCAAAGTTTATTCTACAAATATTTTAGGGTATACTTTCGGAGTATTTTGATCGAGTTTATTTTTACACCCTTATTTGCTTAAAATTATTAAATAATAAGCTTAAAATAAATTATTCAAGCAACATGATTTAACGCATTTATAGTATAATAGTAAACGGGGCTTCTATCGCATATCCTTAACCTTGATACCGCTATCATTAAATGAATGGAATAAGCTTAGATAAATAATAAAAGTTAATTTTTCCCCGTTTTTATTTTCAAGGAAATATGTTTCGATCAAACAGATTTCATTCTGGAAATAGCGAAATTATTTAGTAGGTCCCTTGGAGCAATATCATTCTTATCCTCTTTTGACGAAATATAGGAAAAACTGGTTTTCACAGTTCTGTAAAAAGTATGTTAGCCTTCTTGCCACGTTTTTTATTATTTTTTTATTTTTAATCAAAATAAGTTCGGAAATTTACGTATTTTTTATTGCATTTTTTTAAATCAGATGATTCTAAAATTCGCACGGCTTCGGAAACTTTTTACAAATTTCAATTTTTAGTATTTCCTGCTAAACAAAATAAGGCATTGTTCCTGATAACAAATTATACTACAATAATATCTTGGGAATCGTGATAAAGTAAAAAATTAAAGAAAATAGTTTAGTATATTATCCGGAAAAAAATCTACATGGAATCATAAAGAAAGAATCATTTAAGATACTGAGATATTTTAAGACGCTTAAAAGTTTTGGCTACGTATTTGACAGCTTTTTATGTTCGGTATCTTTATACTCTTTGTAGTGACTTATAAAACATGGACACTATTTTAGATAATCTATGTTGAAGTCACAAGAAACAAAACAAAAAAGACAATCAATGATTTATATTCTTTTTTCGAAAAAATAGTATGCTTAGTAAATAATCAGCTGTTTTGCATTAAATAATTTTAAATAGCGGAGTGTTTTTAATATCTTAACAAGGCTTTATTCTTAGCTAGCAGACAATAATTCTTTTAAAAAAAACTTGACTATAATTTAAAAAGGAACTTTACTTTAAAGAAAATTTAAATTAAAGTACAAAAAAAATTGATTAGTATATTAATGAAGAAATAATAAATGTAGTAGGGTAAAGAATAAAATTTTTAAAAATACTAACATTTAATTAAATAGTTGGTAAAATAGTTCTGCGAAACACTTCCGGACAGGTGATTAAAAAATTACTTTTAAGATTAACACGATATATAAGATGTTGAGAAATTTGCGATGATGTGAGATATGCTTAAATATGTTTACTACGTATTTTTATTAATATTCATAAAAAATATATACAAGAAACTGAGAAATATTTATTCCAAATCTATTCATACGTATGTATATTATTGTAATTGTATCAGTTATTGAGAGAAAAAAAAACTAAAAAATAATCACATTAAATAAGCACAATCTGGTGTATAATCATATTCTATCAAAAGCATGCTTTAATAAAACTCGACATTCGTTGAATAAAATGTTTTTTATTCAATAAAATGTTTTATTCAAATTTCTTTACTTAATTTCAAATAGATTTTTAGAGGACTAAAAAATAAACATTGTATTTTATAGTTTTAAAAAAATAAAAATAAAAAGATTAGCAAACGATTATTAGCGAAAAAAATATGAATGAAATTTTACTCCACGTGCGCTAAATTAAGTTCTTCGTAAGTTTATCACATTTTAATATTAATTGCCCCATTTAATCATTTTTTCACTGTCGCCAAATTATTTTTTTAAAAATAATTAATTTTAATTTTTCTCATCTTCTAATAAATAAAAACAGTTGAAACTTTAGATTTTTCAATTGAAAATCATGTAGATTAATATGGTATAAAAAAATCCATACCTTATAATTCAAAATTTTTTCATCCTCTCTTTAATTAAATAAAAAAAAATAGTTAATAATTATTAAAAAAAAAATTTTCATGAAATTATCTTTGGGTAAATGCGTTTTATGAGTTGGTGCAATAATTTTTTGAATTGCTTCATTAGTTTTTAAAATATGACTGAAAACGCAAAAAGTGAAATTAACATTAAGGAGTCCAAATTTGGAATCGCTCTCCTGACCAAACTATGGGGACCACATTTCCCAGCTTGCGGCTACCCCCTTTGTTTTGAAGATAAGGAATCCAAATATGTAAAAAAAAATATATGTTTATTCAGAGAAAGTACGCTTTTGTGTCTGATTTCGTAACTTAATTAATAGTTAGCACTAACTAATTAGCATATTTGAAGTCACCCCCAGGAACCATTAAGATTGACACTTAGTTCGTGAAATTCCGATCATTAGAACGAAAATTATTCAGGGTGATATCTTTTTTTTTTTTTGCTGACTGTACATTGTACAATCAAAAGTGAAACTTGTTCTTATCTATTTCATTAAGATTTTTAAAAAAATCTAGACAAATATATTTTAACAAATTTCATTAGATAGTTTTATAATAAATAAATATTATCAAACTCTTATATTCATTTAAAATTTTATTTTTTATTTAGAAATTTAATTTTATTTCTACTCTATAGCATTTCTTTTATTAGGCGCCAAAATGCGATGCGGGAAATACGACTATTGCATTAAAGAAAGTGTAATCAAATAAGAACTTTAAAAAATTCAATTTAACAGTTAAACAGAAACGCATACTATTCATAAAAACATTATAAATTGTGTTTAGTTGAAAAGAAAACTACTTTTATAATCTAAAGTACATTAAATAATATGCATCGTTTCAAAATGGTTCAAATCTTACTCTCTTTAGTTTTAAGCATTAACTCAATTTATGTATGGTAAATATAGCGGTTCTGAAAAAAATTAATGCATGCTGAAAATCAAATCTTGATTCAATAAATGAAAGTAAAACTACGAAAAGAAATAACTGTCTTTATTAGCATATACTTCAGAGTTCATTATGCTGTAACACTGACGATAATGAAATCAGAAATCTGCAAGAAACTTCTTTTCGCTATTGACACTAATTTTTCTAATTTGCTCATTTTCTATTTATAAACTTTCGTTATTAAATCCTCTTATCAGCTATGCTATTTTGATTATATACATATATTAGTGTAAGTATTGAAAGAATCTAATTGCGAATGAAAAGATAGTAAAATTATTTATTGAAATGTGAGACTTAATTGAAAAATAGGGCATAATTATCCATGATCAAAGAAATTTTTGCCTATGATTGAATAATGCTCCCGTTGCAGTTCTAAAGTTACCATAATGATCTTAATCTATCTAATCTCTTTTAATCATTGCTGTGAATCTGAAAACCAACATATTTAGTTACTTGAATGTAAAGATAAATCGTTGTCCAAAACAATATCATGAACTGATATATTGTCTTCAGAACATTATATTTATAAATTTACACGTGGTTTACAGAGGAAATATATATATATATATATATATATATATATATATATATATATATATATATATAGTGAATAAATTATGTAGGGTGATGAATGAAGCAAACACATAAAAGTACAAAAATTGACTATATGCTAGAACCTTTGCCGGTGTTTAATACGAAGATATTTTTAATTTAGACTAACTTATGCTGAGAAAGGTTCTTTATTATAGAACCTAATGAATGTTCTGTCCATTTTCTGTACCTATAATTCAGCTTTATCCACGTTACTTTTGTATTTTTTTATTCCTTTATTGGGTTTTATTGCTAGGTTATAGCTTTGGTTTCATAAACAAAATTGCTCTATAATTGCTCTTTAACCAATCTGTTTAGGTAATTTTTTTATTGAAACGTTTTCTTGTAAAAGATTAATTCTAGTGTCAAAAGAATTTTTAAAAAAAATCGTAGATTTATTTGGATTATTATTAAATACAATTATCATATCTGATTCTAAACATTGCAACACAATTAATTAGAAAATGGGATCTAGGGTAATACGGCAAACATAACACGATTTTATTGCAACGGCATTTTTGGAAAACACATTATCAAAAATATTTGTTAACAATGTACATGTAAATTATTACTGAGATAACAAAAGGTTGCTTTTCATATCGTAACTTCTGCATTGCTGATAACTTAAATAATTCATTTAAGATTAATGCTTTAGAAGAAAATAATTAAATTCAGGAAAAATCTGTTCTCTAAATATTTCAACAAGTTGTTTCATTTCTTGAACTTGCGTTATACTTGTGTCATTAGAGTAGATTTATTGCATTAAATTTATATCCTATAATTATTTAAAAAAATATATAAGTGAATTTGATAATAAATTTCGGTATATCCAGAAAAATGCCATGTCTCTATCTTAATACAGAATACTATTGACTGGCATCTCGTCCATAACTTGTCCTCTGTGCCCTATACTTTTTTGCTCTTAAGTAAATAGGTTTCCTCTTACTTCGTGATACTTTTTTGTAGTTAATTTCATAACTATTTTTGCCATCTTAATTTGGTTTCAGAAAATTTTTAAATTTTCGTTCAAAAGTTATATCAGTAAACTTTCTGCCAGATTGACTAATCAATTTAACACATGATAATTCGCGTTCTCGGGATATTTGGACAGGTCTCAAGAAAATATCGTGAAATTTGGATGGAGAAGATTTGTTTTCTCCACTCTTCTTGTTTGCGTGAGGATTCAGTAAATATATTACCACTGATAAATAATTTTCTAACTTTTTCATAAGTATAACTATTTCGCACCTTTCAACGAAAGAAATGTTTTCATTTTCATGAAATTATCCAATTTTAAACTTCAATCTCAATTTCAATAAGCCAACATAACAGTGTAGCTAGTCATCGGTGATACAGATCTTTGGGTTCCAACTAGTTTTTCTCATACGACAAGACTTCTGTAATCCAATTAGCATCCAAAATATCGCAAAAACATCATCATCACTCCACCAAACTTTCAGAAGTTTCTCTGAATAACAAGAGTGTGACAAGTTAAATAATAATTCAGTACCTGTTAAACTAAAGAAGCGAAATGAACAAGCTAGTTCAAATAGTTGAAGTTGCTATCACCACAGAAGAACCAATTAAATTAAGCTTACAAATTTCTTATCTGAAGGATTTTTCAAAATCGAACATTGAAACAGCTCAGTAACTATACTGGGATTTTTACAAAACTGATTAAGAAATATGAGGGACCTTCTGCCGAGAGTATAATCACTATTCCAACAGACAAAGTTCACAGGACACACAGAAAATGACCAAGTTCACACGACACGCGTTAATTAGAACCTATTTAGCACTAGAACAGCCGGATTGGGGTCAATTTGTCTCTTATTAGAATTTGATGTTATTCCGACGTAAATGACTTTTTTAATTGATGAATATTCTTAAAAATATAACATATAAGGTTTCTGGAGATTAAAAAAGTGTTTTTTCCTTTATTTCTTTTTTATTTATTTATGTAAAGACAATACAACAATACAATATAATACACAATCACACATTACTCTTTGCTGGAGTCCAAGTAATACAAAAATTTGCGTAAGACTCTAATATAAATAATACGCATTAGCACATAACATGTTTTAAATTGTTAAATTACATCATTAATTAGACAGTAGCGTAGTTGTACTATAGTGTATTTGCGAGACGTGTGTTACTAATTTCCGCCTGAACGACATAGGATGTCGTAATCAGTTGTGATAATCTTGTATCATTTGTGTGGCAGGCAACGTATCGGATTGGAAAGTTCATTAGAAAGCCTATCAAATATCGTAAAATCATATTGTTTTACTATTATTAAATTTGTTTGTTATGAAATATTTCCTCTTAATTATTTCTCCACTGAATCATTCTGCAGTAACGTGAAAATGACAGCAAAACATTGAGAATTTGGTTTCTAGCATTTAGCACTATCAGAAGTTTTATTCTGTCCCTTGCAATCTGTGCCTCTAAAATAAAAGTGTGGTTCTTTTGTTTTAGAGAATGAATGTTATCGATTAGAGACTATGTGATGCCCAAAACACTAACTCGTAGTTCTTCAACAAGCATGAGAATGAACTCGCACTGTGTAATAAGGGTGGCAAAATTCCTCTAAAGTCCTAGAATTTTTCGAAAACTATCTAAGCATTGATGCCACCAATATCCCAAATGTTGTAAGAAAATGTGCAAACCATCTGCAAGTTTCACTACTTGTAGAATAATTCCTCAGTATCTAATGTATTAATATTTTGTCCTATTGTTGCAAGTGATAGTGCGGCAAATATACTCACGTGAATAGTATTCAAAATTATGACATTCTTCAATTTTCGCTCCTGAACATTGAGCGTTTTGTTTCCATTTTGAAAAACAAAATATGATTATCATGACAAAGAGATAACACTCAAACTTTTATTTTAACAAAAAAAAATATATTTGCAAGGTTTACTGAGGAAAAAAAATATCAGTAGTCCCATTTTACTCGAAGTTGTGATTCCATATTTACTGCACTTTTTCCAGAAATGTAATTCAGTTGGCCATTTTTAAATTTGTGTAAATAAAGATAAAAAATTTTGAATTTTATGCCAGTTAAAAACAAAAGCGTGAATTCAAAGTTATGTGACTTGTTCGTCATGCAATAAATTTTCATTCTGATTTACATGGCAATGACAAGTCACAAACAATTCTTTCTTGTCTAGTATTCTAATAAAATAACTGCTAATAATCACGATATACATGGATTACTTCGGACATGGTCATGGACACTGGCACACAGCTCTGCACCTATGCCCCCGGAGGGGGCATCTATCAGAAAGAAATACTGTGGCCAGGAAAACAGAGAGTTACAACTGCGACATACCACGTTTCCCTCGTTGAGTCCCTAATCACGAGCCCACCCTATCATCTGCATCGTTGCCAGAGCTAGGCCCAACATCTGCCCTCATCTCCCGTCAGGATCCTTAAAATTATTATTTAATTAAAACTACAATTAATTAGTGAAACAGTTATTATCAAACATTGTGTGACTATAATAGAATGTTGACTATTGACATTTAAGACCCATGGGAGCTGAGCGTCAAAAATAGTGACTATACAGAAGAAGCGTGGTTAAATATAACATATCATGAAAATACGTCTTGATAAACAAATACATTACATGAGATAATGTAGGAAAAACACTAATATGTTGCAGAAAATATGGAGAGTGGGGAAATTATATACACGGGGATTTATATTTGAGGCACAATTAACATTTGTGGAATTGTTAGTATATATATATATATATATATATACATGGTTATTCAATAACGGTTATCAAAAATGATTCCATCAAAATGTTGTAGTGGTTCTGCATAAGCACATAAGCTTGATGTTAACTGATGGTAGACTATAAAATCGGGTTATGACAGTTTGTTCATGTAGATTCATTCAATTAAATATAGTTTGCTAGTAGATATATACATAAAAAGCAATAGGGCATTATATAAACATTTCATTTAAAGTTGACATAATTTAATACAAATGGTAATAATTTCATACACTGTATGAACCGAAACTATGCTTGAGCTTACTGTTATAATCATGACATGAAAATTTAAAACAAATTTATGTTAAGAAATTAGAAAGAATATGGGTTGATTAATATGTAAACCTGGGTAGCATAAGGTTTTAACACTATGGTAATGGATAACATTGCAGGGGAATGTATTTTAATATTGATTATTAGTCGGATAGTAGTAAATTTTAACTTGGCGTTAGAAATTCTTCATAATTTTGTATGAAGTTAATTAAGTTAATTAGTTTTTTTATAAGAGTTTTATTACTAATAATTTGTTTCTTCCAGGCTATGATGTTTTGTTCCATGGGGACTTTAAAGTGATAGGATTCTGTTAACAGGCATTTTGTAGCGTAGTGTAGTGATGAACCAATTTCTCCACAGCTGCAAAGTTTATGTCTTGACAACTGAAAGCGTTTCAAGTATGTCCTAAAGGGACCATGCTCAGTTATGAACATTATTAATTCCTTTGGCCATTTACTATTTTTAAAAGAAACTTTTGGAAGAATTTCGTAAGTCGTTCTTCCGTACTTGTGTGGTCCACAGTTGTTGTCAATAATTTAAAATGAATTCTTTTTCCTTCTTTTTAATATAGAGGCAGTCCTAAATTCGTTGATGTGAGATTTGTGTCTGTGACTGCATCCTTTGCTGCCCTATCTGCCTCTTCATTACCCATATGACCTGCATGTGCTTTTAGCCAAGAGATTTCTAATTGTGGATGATTGATTAAAATATGTTGGATTTTTTGAATAATATCATGTGTTGTGTTGTAATTTTTGATAGCATATAAGGCAGATAGACTGTCAGTCCAAATTGTTGTATCACTACTGTTATTTTTTGCAATTTGGACTGCTTCTAAAATAGCTCTTGCTTCGGCTTGAAAAATAGTGTTCCAATTGAAAAACTTCATTTTTATGGTATTTGATTTCGTGTCACCATTAAAGATTATTATGGCGGCTCCAGTTCCTGCCTCCATCTTCGAGCCATCTGTGTAAATATTAATTCTTCTATTTTTTTCAGTTTTTTGTTTTATTTGAATATTGCCTGTTGTATTTAAGTTAAAGTCTGCAGGATGAATTGTTTGGAGTTTAATTTTTGTATCCATTTTTTCATGACTAATAATTAAATTGTCTATCAGAATAGTGTGAAAGGAATCTTTTAGCAAGTTTAATTCTGATTGCTTCTTGTTGCAATGTTAGATGAAGAGGAGGTAGCCCCAGGATAACTTGTAGTGCTTTTGGAGTTGTCCTATATGCGCCTGTTATATTTAGTAGGAACTTCCTTTGTACTGAGTCAATCTTGTCTTTTATGTATTGTTGTGGTTCTGAGCACCAGATTGCTGCACCGTGTGCTAACATTCTGACTACACATGCCTTATATAAAATTAGTCTATGCTCTCTTTTAATTCCCCAAGACTTCCTGCTATTCTTTGGATTGAAGTTTTGCAGATGCTTTATTTCCTTGTGTTGCTATATGTTCTGACCAGTTAATCTGTTCATCAATTATGAGACCTAAAAGATTTACTGATGTGGATCTTTTTATTTTCGAATTGTTTAGTTTTATTACAGGGCCGTTTACTAGCTTGCTTTTGATCAGGATGTATGTAGTTTTCTCTTTTGAGATTTCAAGACCATGCATAGTGGCCCAGCTATTTAAGATATTTAAGGTATTTGTTGTTATAATGCCAAGATCTGATTCTGTCTTAGCTGTTATGACAAAGCTGAAGTCATCTGCAAAAGCGAATTGTTGGACGTCTGCTTCTGTGGGGTGTTTTAGGTTTTGCGTAGCCTCCGTCCAGTTGAATTGTAATGGCTCATCAGCAGAGATTATCCAAGAGGTAGGACCACTGCACGAGCCCTAAGGAGTTCCTATGGTTTGTGTTATTGAAGCTAAACCTTCATCTGTATGAAGCATTATTTGTCTATCCGTTAATAAGCTTTTAAAAATGTTAAAAATATTACTTGGACAATTTCTATTATTAAGGCTATTTAGTATGTCATTATGCCTTAGATGGTCAAAGGCTCCTTTAATGTCTACTGAGAGTAGCAGCATGTGTTTTTCTTTATTTTTATGTTTCTTTATGTATCTAAAAAGTTGTATTAGAAGGTCGTCCACTGATTTACCTTTTCTGAAACCAAATTGTCTGTCGCTAAGTAAGTTGTTGGTCTCTAGGTGAAACATCAGTCTTGATGTCACTAATTTTTCTATTAATTTTCCAATCGTAGGGAGAAGCGTAATAGGCCTGTAATTCAATATGTTGTGTTTTTTAAGGAAAAGAATCAGATTTCCTACTTTAAAAGCTTTGGGAAAATAACCTATACGCAGACACGAATTGGTCAAGCACAGGAAAAGTTCTTCGTCTGTTTGGTGAACTGCTGTTAGAATTTCATTGTCTATTCCATCTACTCCAGGAGCTTTCTTTGTCGGTAGAGTTGTTATAGCTCTATCTAGTTCTTCTTGAGTGAACATTTTGTCTTTGTTTGTGTTATTGCTGTGTATCGTATTAATTTTTTGATTAGTTGTTTTATAAATTGTTTGCAGGATATTTAGAGCATTGTTTTTGGATATTGCAATTTCATCTTGCTCAATTAAATTAGTTGGATATTCTCCATTTTTAAAAGTTACTTTGTATGCCTTATCGAATGGTTTGGTCATGTTTGTGCAAAAAGTTCTCCCCGAATTAATTTTGTTTTTCTTAATTTCCTTGAAATATACTGCTTTCTTTTTATTATATAGTTTAGCAATATTTTGTTTATCTTCTGTTTCTTGCGTTCTTTGTAACCTTTTTCTAATTGCTCTTAATTCTTTTTTCTTTATTTGCAAGCTTTGAGTCCACCATGATAATTACTTCGGACATGAAAGCAAATTTGTAATTCAATAAGAGCTCAACTAAGCTACTTCAAACACCGAGAAAAGAAACCCATATCAATTAAGAAACTATTGCGTGACATTTTCTAACACACTGAACCCCGATTCTACAAATCATTTTGCAGTCTTTCAAAATGAAAAAAACTGGCATGAAACTTCAAAAATGAAAGTTTTTCTTATGATAGTCAAAATGACGTCTATTGGCTGTTTTAGATCTATGATTATTTGTATTAATAATCAACATAAACGCCTCCCAAGGGCACAATCTTGTATGACTGGTATGGCGCACCCGGGGTCCCGAGCTGGACCATACTCTCCTTCCTTTTCTCCTTTTACGACGGTCCTGTTTTGAGTTTCCGATTTCCATTAAAATGTAAAGAGACCTAGCTAGCGAATATTATTTAATTTATTTTAAAACACCAATTTTCATTTACAGAGGTTGACACGCAATATTTCCTCTTTCCAATTTTTTTGGCTTATTTTGTTGCCCAACTTAATTTGAACTAACCAATTATTGCCAATATCAGACAAACAAAGTTGGCTATTGCTGACCAGCATGTTTGGTGAGTGCTGCGTCTCGTAACGTGGAAAAGGGAAACTTGGAGTTACCTGTGTGTATTATCTTTCGAGTGTGGCACCCAATGGGGTAATTTTATCTCTGTGTTTACAGCCTGCGTGCTCTTTGGTCAGTGCTTATTCACTCTAGACGAGAGGAAGGAGGTTAGGTGCCTCTCTCGTTCATCCGGCTGGTTGGGCATGCTTAGCACAATGATAAGGACTAAGTGCTGCATCAGGGGAGTGCCCCTGAACTCAGATAGTTTTGGCGGATCCACGCTCTCTTTGTGTAGTGCTATACCTGGAACTACCCTGGACAGAGCACTGAGGCTGAAGATTTCATAATCAGTGCGTTTGTTCCCTTTGCTGGGCTCGATGGTGGGCATGGGAGTGTCCAGCGGATGTCCTCTTGCGTTATGGAGACAATAAATAATGATTCGAAACAACTACTCACCTAAATTTGATCTATCTGAATGCCTTAATTACGATGCAACTACAGCTAGATTTCTAATTCTGAATTCGACAGAAAAGAAACTTTGAACTGTATCCTCATTTATTGTCCAAAAGTCTCTAGAAAAATAAATAGGAAACCCTAAAAATTTTAAAAAGGAGACCGTCAGGTGACTTATTAGTTGAGACTAATTCTGTTAAACAAATGACTTCTCTCCTAAAATTACATAAACTTGGCAATATTTTTATTACAGTGACTCCCTATAATAGTTTATATGAAGGGGTAATTTCAAATAAAGTACTTCAATTCCTATCAATGTCAGAAATAATCGAAGGCTCTTCTGAACAATGCATTGCTGATGCGCGTCACATCACAATAAAAAAAATATGCAGATTCAACATTTAATATTAACATTTAATATTAACATTTAATATTAACATTCAGTATTGCTGTCCTAACTTCTGATAAAAAAGTTGGAAACAGAAACTGCAAAATCCGTCCTTATGTTCCTAATCCCCGATGCTCCGTAGTTTTGGCCATTCAAGTAACAGCTGTAGTGGGAAAAAAACTCGGTCGCGCTGTAGCCAATCTGGCCTTACGTTTAAAACTTGGAACCTTTCTAAACAATGGACACAGTGCATCTTCCGCATATGCAACGGCGTGTTAGTCAACTAGAAAGCTCGCATGTCATCTGCCAATAATTACCTCATAATCTACGTCGCATGCAGCTCTCTGACACATTACTATTGCGTCATACCTAATAAATCAAATCCTTTAATGCGTGACATTACTTCATTAAGCTTGTAGTGAAAAGGTCCAGCATGTAGCCAGACCTTTTCACCTCTTACCATATCATGCTCATATTCAATGCATACAAACATTCGACGTTTGAATTACTATTGCAATCAATTGATCCCCTTCTCATACTTCCATGGACCACCTCACCTTATCAGGTATATTCCTCTTTTATTATCTACAATACATCTGACGTTGCACCCAGCATGTATCAGCAACTTTTCACTTTTCATCTCCATCAGTATTCTGAAAATATGCCTGTTTTAGTGGCGGGTCAAAATCTGTGGTATATGTCGGTCGTGGTGTCATTAGAGCTAATAATACTTATAGTTAAAAAATCACAGACACTTGCTCCGTCTCCACTGCTCTAGCTGTTACTATCCTCTTGGCACTGCGGGTGATTTTTTCACGCCTTACACGGAAGTATTGCATATTCTCCAACAGTATAGGAGTTTTGCACCACATGGAATTTTTTTGGCAGTAACACTTAGCCTATTTTATGCCTCATTAATTATTTTTTGATTACTCTCCACAATAACTGTCTTGACATTTTATTTTGTTAGGTACCGAGTCGCATCGGTATACCAGGGAATGAATTGGCTGAATTGGCTACATGATCTGTAACCACTTTAACTTTGTCCGCACTTTTCACAGATAAAGAACTGTATTTTCGGTAGCTTATCAACAACTCTCTGGCAACAATAGTAGGAACTTAAAAATAACTACAAATCGCACTCAGTTAAACCTGATACTAACTTTTTACCTGTATTGCTTCTACGGTAAGCAGCTAAGCTAATTCGTCTCCGAATCGGCCACTCTCGTTTGACACATCTTAATTTGCTGTTTGGAGACCCCCTTCCAAATGCAACGCACGTAATTTTTTACATTCAATTCATCATATTTTAATGTTTTGCCATATTTTAACCTTTATCGTCGTGACTTTTTTAGCACTTCTGTTTTATCTATAGAGGTTTTGTTAGAAGACACCCGTCATCCTAATATTTTTGCGTTTTTACGCGTAATTGGCATTTTATATTGAATATAACCGTTTATATTTTATTTAGGTGTAATATTTTGTATTGTGCATAATATTTTATTTAAAAAAACATTTATATATGGTTTTATACTGTATATAAATGTTTTTTAAATGATTTTTTTATAAATTTTTTACTGTATGCAAATTTAAACTTTAACCTAATTCTATGCACGTTTTGAACCTGTTTCATCTTGTCCTATCGTTTTTGCACTTTATCTGATTTTATTCACTTTTGAATGTGCATTCTACATTGCGTAGAGTTTTAGTAAGAAAAATAGAAGAATGCTCTTTATATTTGTTTTTAAACCAATTGTTTGGCGCAGCCTGTATTTTGGTGGACTTTGAGGATTAAATTCAATTCTTTTGTAGCGCGAAGCCTATTAGACTTAGAAACCTAAAAAATACAAAGATGTATAGAAAACTCTTCAGCGAGATCGATGGAGTGAAGGACTTGACATTCGATTATTAGTACGAGATTTATCAAGTGTTAAACATATTTTAAAAATTCTATAAGGAGTGCTCTGCAGACCGGTGAAATACAACTACGCATGCGAAAAGAGCCTATATTGTACATGAACTTAACCGGTTTATTTTTCTTTTTAGAAATTCAAATTGTTTGAAAATTAATGCATTTTTATATTGTTTTTTTTTTCATGAATACTTTTCTAATTTTTTTGTTTTAAATATTGTATGTTTATTCATTATTGTCAAGCAATATTTTTTTCTCTGATTAGATCTTTGTTTTATAAGTTCGTGCTTAAATTTATGTCAAACGAAAGTAACAAAACGAGAAATTGGATGTTTCATATTTGCTTAGCTATTATATACGAAGTTTATAAAATAAAAGAACTTAATATTAGAAGACAAAAAGCATCCCTATATAAAACCCTTTCTTTAAAGATTAAAATTACTTCTCATTCATTTTTTCTTGTTGTGCTCCAAAATTTGTTTTCCTTAGGCTATTTTTATCAAATACATGCGATTCTTTTAAAATTCACGTAATCATTCTTTTTTTTTCTCTAGCATATTGAGAAAAAACTAAAACTAATAATAAAACTAAGTATAAAACTCATAATAAAACTAAAATAATTGTCCATTTTGGCTTTAAGAAAATAATCTTTGATAATTAATTTTGATAAAACATCTATTTTTGAGAGAGAAAAAAACAGCGACGAATGATAAGCAATTACATGGGCTACTGAGTAGAACTTAAATCACGACTCCAAAAAACATTTGTCAAAATTTGTGAATAGTAATATCTTACTAAACAGACATCTAACTGTTCTAAAAATAATAGATTTTATTCAATTGAGAAGAAATAAGTAAAACAATGCATTGTTTTTTGAAAAGTAAATAAGCTTCAATCAAAAAGGTAACGTTTGAAACAGGTGGAAAAAGTAGAATATAAATGCATAAATTTGTGGTGCGATGACATTGATGCAAAGAAAGCAGATGCATGCTTCGAAAACAATTTGAGAAGAGCCACGTATTGACATATTGTTTATGCGTTTCATTGTTTATTGTTTTGGAGTAATCAACATGTCACAAAAGAAAAATTGCATTGATTTGAGAATATAAATATCTAAATGAGTCCCCATTAGTTTATATTCTTGAAAGATTACTTCATTCAATGGTAAGATTTTATTTACGTTAATTCGAAACAGTCTGAATCTGTTAAATATTTATTGTAATTCGATATGTTTTTAAAATCTCAGCTATGTATGGGTTTTAAAAAAATAAGCTAGTTGAAAATGTAAATTTCTTTCTTTGATTAACTGCTTTCTAAGATTTTTTAGATGGATACTGGTCCAGTGTGTTTTTTTGGTTTTTATTGTTTGATTCTGTTTATTATTTTAACGTCAGACTCAACATTTATACTCAAACATTTATTTGGTTTATAGACTCCAAAAAAATGAATAATGCTATATCACGACAAAAGGTACAGCATTATTCATTCTCCTTGCCATATTCAACTAATAACGAAGCTTTAATTTTAGCGCTAAATTTATTATTATTGGACTACATTTTAATTAAATTTAAAGTAAGTAAAGTTTTAGGTTTGGACGACCATTTGTTTATTTACAGACCTCAATAGTTGCCCCTTTTATATTTTCTTTTTGATCTTTTTTTATGTATTTTAAGCTCCAGTACATATTTATAAGGGAATGAGTGGAAAAGTTTATAAAGTGGACACTTTAAATGCACAATTAATTCTAGTTTTACAAATTTCTAAAAATATGAATAAAATTATTTGCATCTATTGAAGATTGGTACTCAGACATTTCAGGAATTTATACATAATTACAAAAACAATTATGACAAATATATGTTTTTATTGCCTTTACACGTGGGGTAAAAAACAGTGGAATCACCCTAACGAAGTAATAGTAGCGACACTTCATCACATCTTTATAACAATATTGGAATCTTAAAATTAATACTAAAATTCACACCGTAAAATCAGATTTTAACTTTTTACTTGCATTGCGTCTACGGCATGCAAATGTCAAGTTTACCCGTCTACGAATCAGCCAGACTCGGTTGACCCACCTACATTTGCTATTTAGAGTATCTCCTCCTCAATGCAGCACTGCTCATCATATTTTAATCATGTTTTAATTAATATCGTCTTATCTTTTTCGGTAGTTCCATTTTAATTCTTTACGATTTATTAGGTGGCTCCCACCACCTAAACATTTTTGTGTTTCAAGGCACAATTGATGCTTTATACTCTACGTAACTGTTTTATCCTATTTACAATTTTATCTGGATTTATTTACTTTTGAATACGTCTGCAACGCCATGTACAGTTTTATAAATTCCATGTGTTCTACTAAGAAACAAAATTTAGTATGCCTTTAATTCTATATTTAGCTAAAAACTGTTTGGTGCAGCATGTACTTTTTGGACCTTGTGCCATTAAACAATATGTTCAATCAATTAATCTGATGAGGGGATTATTGCTTAAATCCCTCGTAACTTATCGGTTTTTCACAGAATGCATTGACATTTTTGCACTAGTGGATGCTTTCTTGTAATAGGGAGATATTGAGAAAAGAATAAGCTGTTTTACCTGAAAATACCATTTGAATCATTCCATGATCATGTGCAGGTCATGTTTTTATGTAGTTTTAATATTTAAAAGAAAATTAGGAATTTTCGTGTAATGCGCAACTATTTTTATTTTATTTTTAGGACTAATAACGTTCTGAAAATATATTATTTATAACAATTAAAAGAATCTTCATATGCGGGATGGAGCTGGAATTGCATAATTGTACTTTTTGAAATAAATAGGTGAATTCCAGCTAACTAAAAAATAATTTAATTATCGTATTTATTTTCACAAAATCTACACTTCTGAATGTGCTTTGAAGTGGTTTTTATAATGTTATAGAAGATTGCAATAGTACAACTATTTTTTTTTTTAAATTGCTTTTAAATCGTCACAGGAGGGACGCTAGGAAAAATGAAACTACTATTCCGCACACTATAGTTTGCAATGAAAGATTTAAGAAGAAATTTTTTTTTTCAATTATAGACCTATCTTCAATATTAAAGTTTTACAATCCACTTCAGTAGATTATAAATCTAAAGAAATGTAAATTTAACATTATTAATTCACACATTCATTTAATAATGTTTTTATTGTTAAAATGTAGATTTAACTATAGAAATAATTTTATTGTTCAATTTACATTTTAACAATAAAATTGTTTTTACTGTAATACATTATATGAAGGTGGAGAAATTCAGTTTATACTTTATGTTTCATTGAAATATAGAACAAAAAATTTTAACAAAATATAGTTTTTTTTTATAGTTTTCCTTTAATCTGAATTTATCCTAGTTATATAAGTGAAGAATAGAAAAATTCAGCTAACTAAAAAATAATTTAAACTATAGCATTTATTTTCCTAAAATATGCACTTTTAAAAATGCTCTAAAGTAGTTTTTATAATGTAATAAGTTATTGCAATAATACATCTATTTTTTAATTAGTTTGTCACTTGAGAGACATTAAGGAAAATTAAACAAACCAGCATGTTAGAGTTCACAATGAAAGAATTTTAAACATAATTACAAGCATATTTTCATTATTAAAGACTTACAATACTCTTTAGTAGATTATAAATCTAGGTTTAACAATATTAATTTTCACATTTATTTAATGTTTTTGTCGTGTACAAATGGAGATTTAACAATAAATATAATTTATTGTTAAATCTACATTTTAGCGATAAAACTGTTTTTACGGTAATAAAATAAAATAGAAAAATTCAATTTATATTCTATGTTTCAATGAAATATGGAACAAAAAGTAAAACAAAATATTTTTCTTAATATTTTCAAAATAATTTTTCTTTTATCTGAATCTATCCAAAATATATAAGTACAGAAAATATTTTTGCAATCAGCTTCGTATGTGATAATCTGAATCTGCTTTTAACAAATGTATGGAATTCGTTATTTATTAATTCCACAAGAGTAATTTTTTTAATTAATATTTGAAACATATACATATTTCTTATGCATAGTATTTTTCCTAAATAATTTAAATCAAGCTTAGTAAATTCAATTTTTTTTAATCAATTTGAGTCGAATGAGGCTTTTTATATTCACCAAAATCACCTTTACTCTATATTCTAGAAAAATAATGTAAATCTCTCGTATTATAGTAATTTTCCTATAAACCAGTATTAAAGCATCATTCAAGGTAGTCCACTCAATGATAACTATGTTTTCGGTCATATATTCTAAATAAGCATTTTTTTTTTAAATTTATTCAATAGTGATTTAATGTATGAAAATATCATGTCTTTTTGCTTGGCCATGTATGTTTGACGTGTCTAGTGCAAATTTTAACATAGAAATACTGCTACCCCAAAAAACCATAACTGTGATTCTATTCAAGAGATTCTATTCAATTCAAAAAATTATTTAAATTGTTCTTATTTTTTATGCTTTTTTATTTTTCAAATTCGTTTGATGATATCCTGATTTTTAATCAGTAATAGATATTTTAATATTTAGAGCTGCTCGTCATTGTGCTTTAAATTATTATTTATCGACACCCAAAACTCCATATGCAACTGAATTAGAATATTTGAGTCAGAATTAAATATTTTGGCATGCATCATTGTGTCTTGAAAAAAAGGAAGTATAGGTATACCCGATACAGTAATGCATGGCTTAGCTGGTTTTTTTAAAATTATTTTTATAGAACGCAATTTTTTTTTCTGTCACGCTCATACTTAAACGTATCAAGCGTTCATACGTATTAATATCTACCTGCATTTGATCCTTCTTATGATATTTAAAATCTTAAAATTTTAGTTTCTTTATTCTAGAAATTTATAAAATAAGCAATATTTATTACTTCCATAATTTTTTCAGCCCTTTTTTTCTGTTTCTAATATATCTATTCTATAGAACTGAAAATATATTGAATAATTATTGATCCACATCTTATTTTTATTGAAAATATCATCCTTACAACAATGTTTTTCCCACTGATATCATTCAACAGTTTCAAATTTCATAAAAAAATACTTGATATTTAATTAAATTGAACCTCTTACTGGTCTTAGTATCAGATAAAGTAGGTTAGTTTTCGTATATTTTATTATCACACTTCATAAACTGATCCTTTTAGTCATACCCGTTTATATTTGACTAACAATGAGTTGGTTTTATCCAAATAACGCCATTTAACAGATAAAGAATACTATGCATACCTAAAAAGTAATAAACAATAAAGTCACATAAAAACACTTTAAGCAATTTCTAATCAGTTCAGTAAATTTGAAAAAATTATAACTTATATAATCAAATTTTTTAAGACATTGAAGCTGACAAACAAATAGCCAAATCGTTTTCACTGATCCATAAATGATATGGTAAACGTCTACAACTAGTTTTGTGTGATTTTTGTTTAATAAATGCAGTAATCCAGTCATTTCACAGATAAAATATTACTATCCGTCTTAAATTATCTATCCTAAGACTATCAAGTCCAAATTTTATCCACATGCTCAGCTTTGAAATTCATTCACCTAATAGCTGATACAACTCTAAAATCTCTTTTTAAATAAGAAATTTCCACTTAATTTATATGATATATCATTTGATTTTTCAGGTAAACGTAAAATTTATGAACATGAACACAAATATAGCTTTTGTTTTGATGCTGCTCTTTCTGCAATGCTACGAAGGGCGTAAAAGTAATCAATCTGCACTTTGTTTAAAATTTAAATGCAAGCTGAAAACATTTCAGTTTAATAATTATATATTTATTCTCTTATAGTATATTCAGAAATAGATGCATCTGCTTCCGCTGACAACAGGTTTGTATAAAAGTTCTTGTTTAGTTGAAATTTGTTTTAATTTCTAACATATTTTAACAAATTCGTAGCTTGAATCCGTAGTTTTATAATTTTTTTATGTTTATTTAAGTGTCTTGATATCGCTAATGCCAATATCTCGCCTTTTCATTGCTCGCGACACGTGATTGCATTTATCATATTGCCAGCGTTAGAATTCCCTTTTAATTTAAATTTATTGTGAATTTTTTTCACGTTATCATTGAGTAAATAATGTTTTAATCTTGAAGATTTCGTAAAACGCATTAATGAATCATATTCATTATGATTCTAATTAATGTTTATTGATTTCGTTAATGCGTTAATGTTTCTTTATTTTGTTTAACTTTTACTTTCTGTTTGGCCTTAGACTTGAGGTACAACAGCGCATAACACCATTACATTGAGTTCATAAAACTCTTTTGTGTGGCACTGGATAATTGAAAACTGCTGCTGTGTCAGAAAAGTTTGCACTCAGCATGCCAGTCAGACTAGGTATACAACATCGCTTAATTGGGATCTAGATTGGGTAGTATAGTTTAGTTCGATCACATTCTAACTGGAATCTTGACATTCTATATGTAATTCAATTCTATTTATAACATTGGTATTATGAAAGTGTATCAAATTATTCGTGTAATTATTCGCGCTGCTGGAGAAAGTATACCCAAGACTTTGACTTCGCTTTCACGCTATCGTAAGCCTTAGTGGAATGCAAAATGTGCCATTGCTTACAGACGCAGCAGAGACCCCTTAGAAACATCTTCAGCCGTTCCCTAACAACAACGAATTTTCTAACTATTAAGCAAGCAAAAGTTGGGGGGGGGGTTGAATTTGGGAAGCGGATTGACTAGCATTACTGCTTATTTCAAAAGTACTAATATATTCGCCGCCAAAATATGCATGTGCAGTTTATGGATCCGCAACCTCCTCCAAACTACTCATCTTAGATACAATACACCATTTTGCTCTACGTATATGTTCGTGAGCTTTTCTACATCCCCAGTAGAAAGTTTATATGTTGTCTGCAATCAATTTTCGTTGTTTACAGCTTTCTCTCACTTATTACTTTCGTATCATATCCTCTAAACCTCATTCAGTAAAGCATTATGTAATTTCATCAAGCTTAAAACGGTTGTATGTAGCTAGATCTTTACACCATTTCATGTTCGCATGTCATCACTTATTCAAACTTTTGACATTTGCGAATCACCATCCTAATCAGTGGATCACTTTCTTATACCCCACCATGAAACATCTCCCCATATCAACTGCTTTCGCATTTTATGTTGTACAGTAAAGCCAATGTACTGAATATATGCTTATACTTATACTGAATATACTTAAAATATACTTATATTTTCGGCTGGCACAAAATCTGCTGAATATGTGGTTTGCGATGTAATCATATCTGCTGATACTTATAACTATAAAATCTCAGATATTTGCTCCGTCTTTATTGCTGAAGATATTTCCACCCTTTTGGCTCTACGGCTGATATCTCCACGCTCTTAACGGAAGTATTGTATAGTCTGATGTCTGATATTAACCGAATAGGAAAATTTTGCAGTGAGACTGATCTATTTTTATATAACGTTAATCATTTACTAATTAAACTCCACAATAGCGGTGTGCCATTTTTTTTTGTTGGGTACTGGGTCAAGTGAGGAATGACTTGAGTGATTTGGCTGCACGATCTGCCACCGCCAACTGTTTTGACTGTATCCGTACATCAGACATAAAATTTTAATTTCGACAGCTTACTACATTTCTCAGGTAACAACTCACAGATCTTGAAATTAAATTACAAATTGCACTCTGTTAAACCCGATACTAACTATTTTCATGCATTACACCTATTGCACGCGGGAGTTAAGCTAACCCATCTCCGAATAGGCCGCATTCATTTGACACATCTATATTTTCTGTCTGGAGAACAGCCTTCCCAATGCAACTCTTTTGATGTTTTACTTTCAATTTATAATATTTTAACCGTTTGTCCATATTTGAAGCCTCATCGTCTTACCATTATTTGTAGTTCTACTTTATTTCCGGAGGATTTGTTAGATGACTCATCCTAACATTTTTGGCGTTGTTAAAATGGTGCAAATGGTATTTTATATTTTATATAACCGGTTCACCCTTTTTATAATGGTTTCAGAATTATTTAGTTCATGTGGATTTTTATACATATCAATGGAGTTTAAAGACTTCAGAGATTTGAACGGACAGACAAATTTTAAACGTAAACTAATGTTTCGGAATACCCTATTTCAAAAAATTGACGCAATAGATTTTTAACTTCTGTAAGTTATTTCGGTTATTATATGCAATAATTACAAAAAAATTTCATAAGCCTTGCTTACGTATTTATGAAAAAATGAATATTTTTAGGAAGAACTAACTTTTATGTCTTAAGTTCTTTCGCTATAACTTTAAAAATAGTCAACTAAATTTTTTTTTAAAAAATAGAGCAATTAAAAAATTTTTGCAAAATTTCGCTTTAAAATTTAAGAAACATTTGTTTAAATATGCGCATGATACGAGTAATTAAAGTATTTTATTCATACTGCTCATAGGGGGGGGGGATAAAACTTTTGGTTTCTTAATTTTGTAGTAAATCGTACTTGGCAACTAAAAGAAGGAAAATCAGATTTGAATCTAAATAATTCAAAAAGTTTAACACAAATTTCTAGGTAGTTTTCATACTTTTTAAAAGAGAGCTCAAAATTATTTTCCACACATTTCATTTTGTACTATTAAACAAGAATTTATTAAAACTGGTAGCAGCATTGTTGGGGAACATCCCCCACAAAATTATCTTTATTTCTACTTTTTTCTTTTTTATTATATCTCCGCTTGGTGCATGAACGTTTATTGATGTATGAAAGTATATGGTATACGAACGTATATCATTTCTTATTAAATTCTGTCTTATCATACAAAGTATATGTTGAAAATTCCTTATCATTTTGAGTTTTTTATTAAAAAATACGAAAAATACTTTGAAATTGCATGAAAATTTTCTAATTTTTAAGATATTAAAATCAGACTTTTTTCATTAGTTACCACAACAAAATTAAGAATTTTTTTTTTAAATTTTTCCCGTACATGGGCAGCATAAAAGAACTATTTTAACTACTCATATCTTGAGGAATTTGTAAGAATTGTTTTAAAATTTTAAACGAATACTTTTATTGTTAATTAAAAATTACTCTAAAAAATCGTTTAATTTTAAAGAATATTTTTAAAGTTATAGTAAAAAAACGTGAAAGAAAAAAAAAAGTTCTTAAAAAAATGTTCATAGTTCCCTAAATATTTAAACTAGGTTTTCGAAATTTTGTGCAGTTCTTGCATATAATAATTAAAATACTGTCGCGAGTTACAAATCTATTGCTACATTTTTTAACATCGGCTGTTCAAAAACATTATTTTATTATTTTTCGTTTGTAATTTATTGTCGGTCCCTTAAACCACTAAAAGCTTTAAACTTCATTGATATGTATTAGGAATCGCATGATCTAAACAATTGTGAAGTTATAAAATGGTTCGTTAAGTATTTCTGGAGAAATATGAAAAGCATTATAAGTATAGAAGTATTTCCATTATTTTGTCCACCCCCTGTAAAAACATAATAATATTATTAAATTGTTCTTTTCCTATTTTAGTGATCAGAATATGGTGTTTCTAAAGGGCAAAAATATTTGTAATAAAACCTGCAAAGGTTTGCCTAAGTCATGCATTGATTGTGGTAAACTTATACTCCAAGGATTCAAGTGATTCATGGGTACGGTGATCTTATGGAAATAAAAATACATTGTACTTAAGCATTACAATGCAGAATATTTAAAAAATAAAAATATTATAAATGTTACAAGCATATTTTTTTCTAATTTACATGCACACTTTTTGTAACACGATAAAAAAAATTTTAAAACCAAATGCTGTTATGGTGTTATTATAATTTTTAATTTTAAAATTATGCAGTAGAAGACCATCATAAAACATTAAAAAAAGTTATTTGCTGCAAAAATATATGCCTTCTTGATATCTAGCATTTTTAACTTGAAATTATGAAAATTTAATTAATGTTTAATGACCCAATGACTTTTAAAACTGTATGTCATTTTTTTCTTCTCTAGAAAAACAACCGCTTTAAAGAAAACAAGACTTCTTCTATTACAAAATGTAAACAAAATAAATTTTATCATATGATAGAACTAATAAATTTATTACAGTTGTATGATAAACCTAACTTGTTTTCGATCTAATTTCCAAAAAGTAAGAAAAAATCTCTATTACTGAGAAGAAGATTGATTTGTAGAATATTTTCCTCGGATTAGTTTATTTTAAATATTTTAAATATATATATATATATATATATATATATATATATATATATATATATATATATATATATTACCTCTGACAATTATGTAATATTTTTGTTGTTATTTTATCAGTATTTTTTCCAATTTCTAACACTATTATTTTCAAGTTAATTCAATAGTTTCCTAAATAATTCTTAAATTTGTCAGTTTCCATAAATTATAAACTTATCAGAAGAATTTTTGCTCGCCTCGTTAAGAAGCTATTTCTGCTTTTCTTCATTATTTAAAGGCTTGAAACCTCAACTCTTTATTAATAATTGCAGTTTTACATACTTACTTTATGATTATATTTTACATTGATTGCTTAAGGATGTGCTTGTTATTTGAAATAAGTGCTTGCTATTTAAACAGAACTGAAATAGTTCAGACACAAGTTATTTTTTTTTTGTTCTGAAAATGTTCCTTACCTGGCTCGTTCGTTAATTTTTTCATTTAATACAGCTGAAATTATTTCAGTTGTTTTATTTAATATTATTTGCTTCCCTTTTTGGTGACTGTACGTTATTGAAGTAAGGAAAACAATTTTTTTGTAGTTCATCCTACTAGAATAAAGCTAAAATGCATTTGGCATGATGCTATTATTCGCAATCAACTTATAATAGTCAAAAATTGCCACTATCAAGCAATTTTATCCAGTACATATCCCTTTCGAGGTGCTGTAAAACACTTATTTCCAAAGAATCGGTCTCTCTAGGGACACGCACTTGTCTGACGGTTCTAGCTGAACTTTAGCATTCCTCCATTTCTCTCTTGCGATCGTCATGTTTTGAGTTTCCGACTTTTCACCAAATATTTGGCGAGGAAAGGAAACCTGTTTTCGTTGCAGTGAACCTGGACATATAATCAACCAGAAAAGTTCATCAATTGTAATCAATCCCACTCTGTTTATTCCCGACGCTGTTCCGAATGAAACAAGAAAAATAAATCATGAATCTAAAAGTAACGCATGTATCTTATCTTACACTGAGGCAAAAGCTTAATTTTTAAATTCTCAACAACGATTTAAATTCCCCGAGCAAACATTTCATTTTCTGCTGTAGTCATCAACACAAAATAAACTAAATCAAATGGTTCATAATATGATGTAAAAGAGACAGAACGCAAGAATGCTGAACAAAAAAAGTTAATTCCAAACCAAAAAAACCTCCTCATTAAGAAGTCCATTATCTACACCTTCTCGAGTAATACAAAATCATCTCAATTCTGATGCCCTATTTAAGCCCTCACGAGACGTGAAGGAAAATTTTAAATGCTTAAAATTTACTCCACAACATGCTAGTGTCATACTTAAAAATCTTATTCAGTCATCAAGTAAACCTAATTACGCTCTTAAAAGTCGACAAAATAAATTCAAGAAAAACAGAAAACTCAGAATTTGAGTCGATGAGCACCGATGAATCTCCTGAACAAGAAATTCAACTCGAATATGGGATGAAAAATCCTGAAGATTTGCGCCCAAAGAGTACAATACTAAAAATTAAAAGATAATGACCTATAAAATTGTATCTCGGAACTGCTGTAGTTTTCATTTCAATTTACCAGATATTAAAACCACAATGGTCCATATAATAATATGAGCCAATATACTTTGTATTTCCAGAAACAATACTTAAACCCCCTTTCAAATAGATAAAGTAAAATTGTACACACAATGTACGAAAAGAGCATACTGATTGAAACAAAACATGTGGTGAAGTATCACTCATCATCTCAAAAAAACTACCTATATTCATTAGCTTTAATGACAACTTCATTACAATCCCTTGCTGCTCAAATAACGCTTCACTCAGTAATTACAAAATTTTGTTTATATCTACTGTCGAACTTATCAATTCAAAAAACTAATCTTGCTAATTCCATTTCTTAACTACCAAAGCTATATATTATAAATGGAGATTTCAACGAACATAATACTCCGTGGGGTCAGCCCCGTAACTAATCCACGCGACTTCTAAATAGAGAAAGTTATTGATGGCCATCAACTTTGCTTGTTATAGGCAAATGAAATAACACTTTTCCATTTTACCTTTAGAACATACCATACTATTGATCTTGCATTCTGTTCACCTCGCATTTATCAACTCAGCCAGCTATTTGTTGAAGATGATATCTACCAAAGTGACCATTTCCAACTTATTGTAACTCTGTCAGTTCCAGTGCCAAATAACAACTTTCGCCTTCGTAAACTTAAAATTTCAGGTGCAGATTGGAACAGATTGCAGATTGGAACTATTTTGTTATTCGTTTTTATTTTATGAATTACTAATTGGCAATAATACTGTTTGCAACCCATGTCACAGAAAACATTATCTCTGCCGCTGAAAAAGTAATTTCATATACCCCAAACAAATTCCCGAAATTTCCTAAACCGTGATGAAACAGCCAAACCCATAAAGAAAAGAGGGAGGAAAATTCCGTTGCTGTCGAATTACAGAAAACTTTATTGATTTTAGAAAAGCTCGTGCCAGGCAAACATACTAAAAAAATACGTACCCAAGACAAAAAATCAAGATGGTTTTCCATTGATGGACCAACATAAATATGATGGTTACCAACTTGAATTCCCATCAAAAACCATCATACAGCTTGATGGGACCATCAAGCCTTCCCAACATCCCAAGGTAGGAATTGGCACCTTTTCAAGTTGGGCCAACATAGCATTCCCATCATGTCATGATGGATTTTTATAATGGACCAACATAGCATTCCCATCATGTCATGATGGATTTTCATAATGGGCCAGTATAGCATTTCCATCATGTCATGATGGATTTTTATAATGGACCAACATAGCATTCCCATCATGTCATGATGGATTTTCATAATGGACCAACATAGCATTCCCATCATGTCATGATGGATTTTTATAATGGGCAGTATAGCATTTCCATCATGTCATGATGGATTTTTATAATGGGCCAGCATAGCATTCCCATCATGTCATGATGGATTTTCATAATGGGCCAACATAGCATTCCCATCATGGCAGGATGGATTTTTATAATGAGTCAACATAGCTTTCCCATCATGCCATGATGGATTTTCATAACAGGCCAACATAGCATTCCCATCATGGCATGATGGAATTTTCTAATAGGCCAGCATAGCATTTCCATCATAGTACAATAGTTTTTTATATTGACCCAACATAACATACCCATTATAGTTTGCTGGATAAAAGGCCATTATAGCTTGCCCATTTTAGCTTACACACACTGAAAGGAAGTTACATTTCTTTTTTAGTTTACTATTTTAAAAAAACAGTAATTTCATATATTAAGGACCTTTAGATTTCTTTAAAATATCAGTCAAAAAAGCCTCGTATAAATATATAATATAAAAATAATCTGTACAATTTGCATACCTAACAGCAGTTTGGTTCAGAAAAAGGTGTTTATTGGCATATTAGCATTAAGGTGAAAAATTTGTTACCTAAGAGTTAAAGAATTGAAACATCTCTTTTTTCAGCATAATAAAGAAATCATAAAATAGAAAAATCTTTCAATGAACCTGATTTTGTTAATTTAATAAGAAGTCATTATTTCAACGTTGATTTAATACCTACATTTTAAATATAAGTATTGATTCAATTTACAAAACAAAATATTTTTTGCAATAAATCAACAAGAAAAATATTCAAAATAATTTATTAACAAAAGATAAAAGTTTTTATACACGTCTAGGTTTATTTGAGTCACAAATTTTTGCAGTCAAAAATCTGTTTATCTTCTTCAGATTCTCCTGAATTTCATTCAGGCTCATGGATTTCGACTCCATAAATACTCTCATTTGAGCTGTAAGAATAATAAAAAAAATTAGTGTTTAAAATTTATTTTTAAATTATGTATATGTCAACAAATCATTCTCTCAATTTTTTAAACATTTTACACTGGTAAATGTATTAAATAGTACAAAGCTATATACATATATGTGTGTGTGCACGTATACAAAAATGCACACACATGTAATATACACATATACAGTGAACTCTCGCTACTACAATATCCGATACAATAATAACTCCCTCTATTACAATAAAGTTTCGTGTCCCGACGAACTTGCATATGAGTTAATGTTATCCATCTCTCAATATTGCAATATTCTCTGAAGCAATAAACCCTGTAAAACGATTTTTTCTTTCTTTTTTTGTAGTTTCAACCTTTTTTTCTAAATTTATTATTGGTTTTCAAATAATATACAAAAATCTTGCAATTTTTTCTCCATCTTTTCTGACAAAAGAAGCCGCACCGCTGATTATGTACTTATCTTATTTCTTTTCACCACAGTGAATGGCTTTTGCATTCAAATTTCAGTACCCCATTCTCGATGTACATAGACCACCCCAAGACCTTCCTCTCTTAGAATTGTCTCCCTTATCTCTTAAAAAGTCACAGATGTAACATTCCTATCTCATTTCATATTTAACCATAATTACTGTGCAAATTCAATTTTTATATAGTATATAAAAAGATATACAGTTAATACATACATAACATTAAAAAGAAAATCTTATTGTGTCTCCAAAGTATGTAGGCCTTTGATATAATAATATATCCCTCGACAACAATATATTTATTTGGTCTCCAAAATATTGTTGTACCAAGGTTTTATTGTATATATATCACAACACCACTGTCAGCAAGTCTGAACTAAAATAAAGTTTTTGATAATTCATAATTATTTAATCAACAGCTTTAACATTCTATCTGCTATAAACAAAAACAATAATTTGTAAGAATTGAATTTGCAGCCAGTTTCTATAAAGAAACAATATTTGCAGTAATCTCAAAATGTATCTAAACATTAAATAAATTTCTTAAATAAAAGAGAAAATATGCTTTTTTTAACAATATTTTCCCTTTGTCTAATCTACTACATCTCCTACTACTGGATCTACTTTTATCTCCTTTACTTGTAATAAAATATATTAATAAAAAAAAATAATAATAAAAAAGCTAATAGTAAATTTTAGAAACAAATCAATACTATAACTTGTAAACTGTATTCTTGAACTGAGATTACAAACGTGAATTTTAAAAGTAATTTTTCGCTTGCCAAGATCAAGTTCTTTAACAATATCTGTTTACATATTATGTAATGTCACGAGAAAAATCAGGCATAAATTAAAATATATTCTATATATGTTCTTAAAAAAGAGTAGAGAAGTTTCTTACAGTTAAAAATTTTATTTATGGAATGAGGAATGTTACATAAGATTTTTTTTTAACTTGACCACTCAGACAATTTTATTCATATGCATTTAAACAATAGAATGCATAATTCATAAATACAACTATTTTACATGGAAAAACAGACAAATATAAAAACTCACCATTAATTACTGCCAATTTTTCTGGTGTTAATGGTGGTTTGGCAGTTTTTTGAATAGGCATGCTTGCCTCACCATCCACTTTTCTTTTACAGCCACTTGGGTTTCGACATCCTTGTCCTTTGATGGACCGTTCTTTTAGTATACTCGTCCCCCAGATGGCCACACCAAGGCTCTTGGTAAACCTACTTATGTTGCTTTCACCTCTAACTGCATTGTAAATGTCTCTTTTCAAGACAACATTATTGCCCAAGTCAACATCCTAAAATTGAATTTTACATATTTAAAAATTTTGTTATATTATATTTTTTCTAAAAAAAAGTTTTTTTAAAAATTTTAATTTTAAAAAGTTAAATACACTATTGAATACTTTTTCAAATAACAGGGTTGCTACTTAAATAGACGTACAAAATTCCCAGACTTTTCCTAACATACTTTTTAAAAATTCCTGTCTAATATCGCAGTATATGCTGATAGTTCCATGTTGAAAATGTACAGTGAATCGCTAAAATTAATAATAGAAATGTATGCATTACATTGTATAGGTCACAAAACCAAGGCTACAGTTTTGTGAAACGGTATGGTTTTAAAATGCATTTCAGGGTACTGTCTAGGTTTTTTGAATAGGTACCTATTTCGTGAAAATTTAGACATAATTTGTAAAAATTAAAAATTATATTTAAAAAAATCAACACAAAAATAGGGTAACAATATAGATTTATCGTTTCTTCTGGGATACAAATATAAAATTTTAAGAAATAGTATTCTGTGAAACTGCCGTTTTTCCTAAAGCTGAATTTGTGAAGGTACCACTAAACAGGAGTAAATTTGGCCTGGACAGACCCCTGCATTCTATGGGAAATCTTAGTGCAAATATTACAAATTTGATGCTCCCTTGATGAAATTCTCTGTCTTTTCCCATTTTTCCGGTAGCGTAATAACCTTTCATTTTTATTTAAAAAATTGCACAAAAATTTTAAGAAAACATTAAAAACAATATTAAAAACTACTTTAAATGCTTATTGGCTTTAACTGTCTTGACCAACACACTTATATTTCCTTCAAGTTCATAAAATCCTAAAATTATAAGAAACAGTATTGGAAACTACAGTTCTATTTTAAAAATTAGCAATCATCTTTTTTTTAAGAAAAAAAAAAGGGAAATTGATAATAAACAAAAGATATACAAAATTGTACCTCTGGCAATTCCGTTTCTGGCACCTGTGGCAAATTTCCTGAAAGAAAAATGGGCTTGTATTCATTGCATCTTTCAAAGAATAAATGCAAAACTAGTAATTTTCTACAGAAAGCAAATAAAAATGCTTCCTATCAAAAAAGGAGCTGAATAAAACACAAAACATTAAATTTTTAAAAAACATTTTTAGAGAAGACAATTAAAGTTATTTTTCTTTACTGATTTATTACTTCTTTATGATTGAAAAAAAATAATAAGTTTTTTTCTTTTAATTATTAAATTTAGATTTATTTAAGATTGTACAGCATTATAAAGAATGTTGAAATTCAAAAGACAAAACAAAAATATTCCCACATAACTAAATATCTATATAATTCTAGTAAGATATAGTTATATATAGGATTCAACACATCAAGAAGACTAGCGGCTACATGTGACCAAGTCACCCACAAACGGTGCTCAAATAATCGCCAAATGTCACTTCAACAAAAAATTTGTTATGGAAAAAAAATTTCTTTTACAAGTATTATTTTATGATAATGGGAGTATTTTTATGTTGAAATTTCAAAAAACTTAGCAAAGAATAATTGTTTTAGATTAAAATCCAAAAATAAAATACATAACTTTAATAATTGTACTTTAATAATTTTATGCTTCGTGCAAAAAATTTGTACTTTATTTCTTAATTTTATTCATTTTTTATTTATTGTTAACTTTTGTCTACACATTATATTAATCATTTAGGTAATCTTTTTCAACTACTAAATTCTCCTACCAGGAAAGAGACCTAATTATAGATGCATACATAATTTGTCTTTCAGCTTTTTGCAATTTGTTAAAATAATAAACACATGAAGTTTTATAAAAATTAAATACCTTTTAGAAGAAAAACTTTTTAAGTAATAAGGAAAAAAAAATTTTCCAAAGCTTTTTTACTCAAATGGTTCACAAAAACATACCAATTTTTCTAAATATATAAAAACTAAGATAGAGAGGTTTTTTCCGAGGTAGATAAACCTGGAGAGATACAACAAAGTTCTGCTGCTGTGTTTCTCTGTAATTTCTTTTTTACTAGCAATTTTATTGATATTGGCCTTTCACTAAAATTGCACCCTGCTGGTATACAAACATTGTTTGAACTGTGACATTCACAATTCTTTTAAAATAATAAACATAAATTATAGATAGTCTGTTATTAAAGCATTAAATTTACCATGAGCTATTTTATCCACAACTTGAAGCTGTAAGCTTCGATTTAATCTCCTAAGCTCTTTTACTTCTTCGAGCTCTGGTGGGTTTTCAGGAACTATCTCTTTTGCTGAACGAAGACTTTCACACTCTTTTTCCAGTTCGAATACTCTTTTTTTAGATGCACATGCCACTGCTTGGGCTTCATCCCTCTCTTTTTTGAGCCGAGAACATTCAGCTTTTAATTCAGATATCAGCTCCTGCTGGATCAACATAGCCTTGTCCAAAGTACCTATTAAAAAATTACACTCCAATACTAAAAATATTGCATATTATATAATTAATTATAATGAAATAAGGGGAAAGCATTTTTCAAAAGTTTCTAATAATTAAGAAGCATTTAACGAAACATTCAACTATACTATTAATTACAGTTTTACAGAATATAAGTCAATTTTTCCAAAACTAATTATTTTTGCACCATTTTTAAGCGAAAAATATCACTATGACTAATTGAAAACAATGTTAGTAGCAATTAGTCTACTTTAAATCACCACTGAGGTAATGTGTCAACAAAATTTGAGAAAACATATTAAACTTCTCGATTTCTTCAAACATCTGTAATATGTAGTAAAATTTCCATGGTTGCACAAATTTAGGAAATGTCGGGGTGAATGCAGCCATTGTTACCAACGCTGGCGACATAAATTTTGATTGAAATTTAGCAGCAAACAAAAATGTGAATAAAGCTAAAGTTAAAAAAAATTACCTTCTTCAGAATCAGAGTTCTGTGGCTCCATAAACAATTCTTTTCTATCTTTCATTGCTTTCACCAACAATGTCTTCATCCTTTGTTTGGAAAAATCTTTATTTTCCTGCAATTTATAAAATGATTGTAAATGTTTTGAAACTTATGTGTAGTTGGAAAGAAAAATTAAAAGGTTAAAATTATATTTTCCTTAACATTAATGAGTCATAGCCTAATAGTTTTAGTAACAGCAGTTATAGAATTATAGGTTCAGCTACTAGAGAGTAGTATCAATAGTAACTTAGTTACTACTATATTAACTCTATAGTTTTGTTTTTTTACATACAGCTGACTACACTTACTTATTATAAATACATGGGTTACATATATTATTAAAAAAAAATATTTGTTAGACCAAAATTAGAATTCAGAAAACATTCGGATAGTTGACATTCTTTTGTGGAACTAATAAAAAACCAATTAGAAACATGAATATGAGGAAATACTAAAAGTTCATGGATTGAACACGTCATTAAACTAAACAATATCACACTATCCAAAGAAGAAATCTGGAGAAAAATCCGAAGGAAATCTGGCCAATACAATACCTCTTCAATAACATGTCATGACATCAATAATACCAAACTTACAGGTATAAAAAAACAGTTAACATTTTAGCCGAACAATCAAGTCAATGCAACTATTCAGATTCCTTTATAGAATAAAAAGCAAAAGCTGAAAAAATAGCATTGAAATGTCCTTTACAGCCACATAACAAACCAGTGTACTGGATAACTGTCTAAGAAAAATCTTCAGAATCGTTTGGCCTTTTAAAATAAGAAGTTAGATAATATTTAAAAAAGCATACAAAATTATAATAGAAGATGAAGCGAACGAGAGAATGTGGAATTTGTGTACTTAGATTGCAAAAAAAAAAAAAAAAAAGTTGTTTCTCTTTCTTTGGTCCCTGATGGCAAGAGAAAATGGAGGTGAAATAATTTCTCTCAGCTTTAGATAGGGTCCTCGAAGAATATGCGATGACTTTGTCTTCGTCTTGTTGCTTGACCAACACGGCTCCTATACCGTATCCACTGGCGTCGGTATGCAGTTCGGTGGATGCGTTTTCATCGAATAATGCCAATACAGGTCGTGAAGTCGGGGCCGATTTGAGGTCCTTGAATAAATCTGTGTGGGCCTGATCCCAGCAGAACCTTGAATCTCCTTTTAAAAGCTCTTGAACGGGTTTAGCACGGGAACAAAAGTTTAGGATGAATCGTCTGTAGTAAGAACACAGACCCAGAAAACTTCTGACTCCATGCACAGTCTTCGGTGTAGGGAAATTTCGTGCGGCTGCGACTTTATCTGGATCAGGTTTTACTCCTCATCCGGATACAAGATGCCCAAGGATTTTGATTTCGTTAGTGCCAAATTGGCACTTTTTGGGATTTAAAGTAAGTTCGACTTCATGGATGCAGGATAGCACGCAGCGTAACCGCCGAATGTGTTCAGGATTGATTGATTGAATGTAGGGTTTAGTGGCACAAGGTCCAAATGAGGACATGCTGCGCCAAACAATATGGTGAAACAGTTCAAACGTCTAAGTTCATACAAAATGTTAATTGCAGCACAATTAAAACTGATAAAACAGTACTAAGTGAATAAAACAAGATAAATTGTATGGTTAAAATCAGATAAAAGTATGAATACAGTATAAAACGCGCGAAGTAAGTAAAATGTACAAAGGTGATAAGATATTAAAAGTGTATAAAACAGTAGATGTGTTAAAACTTTTATATGCAGTTAAAAATACCAACGGCACGTAAAAATGCAAACATGTTAGGATGTTGAAGGTCATCCAACAAATCTTGCATGCATAAAACGGAACTCCCAAAAAACTTTAAACGATGCTGATTAAAACATGGACACGTTATTAAAATATGTTGAATTGTGAGAGGAACGTTACAAGTGCTGCATTCAGGAGAAGGCTCTCCAAACAATAAAATGAGGTGAGTTAGCCGGGTGTGACCTATTCGGAGGCGGGTAAGCTTTACGTCAGCACTGCGCAAGCGCAGCACTGGCAAACTGTCTAAATTAGATTTAATGCTATGCAATTTATTAACAACTTTCAGGTCCCATTGTTGTTGCCATATTGATGTTACAAGTTTTTGAATGTATAGTTTCACATCGGCGAAAGGTATGGATAATGATAAGACAGAGGTGGCAGATCGTGCTGCTGAGTCAGCTAGTTCATTCCCTGTAATACCAACATGACTTGGTACCCAGCAAAATGAAATCTGAAAGCCGTTCTTTTGAAGACTTATTAACAAATGAATAATGATACATAAAATTTGATGACTATCACAGTGAAACTTTTCTAGTTGGCTTAAAACGCTCATACTATCAGAGTAGAGGCAATACTTTCGAGTAGATTGTGAGGAAACTTCTCGTAGTGCCATAAGGATAGCAACAGCTTCAGCAGAGAAGAAGGAGCAAATATCTGGGATTTTATAACTAAATGTATCATCAGCGATGATGACTCCGCAGCCTACATATCCAACAGATTTTGAACCGTCTGTAAAATTCGGTATATATTGAGAATATTGGTGACGATGTGCAGTGAAGATTTTATGAAAAACGCAGGGTGTGACATTGGCTTTATTGTAGAATTTGAAAAGAGAAATACATTGATATGGTGAAATGGTCCATGGAGGTATGAGAAAGTGATCCACTGATTGTGATGGCAATTCACAAATATCGAATGTTTGGATAAGTGAGTGTGTGCGAGCATAAAATGGGCGAGTATGTGACGGTCTAGCAGCATACAGTCGCTCCAGGCTTGACAAAATAACATCGTGCTTTAATGGATGAGATTTAGATGACATGATACGATAGTAATAAGTGAGAGATATCTGCATGCGACGTAGGTCTAATGGCAGTTGATGGCAAACTACGTACAGGCTTTCGACTGGGGATGTACGAAATGCGCCAGAACACATGCGTAAAGCAGTATGGTGTACTGTGTTTAAGGCTCTTAGGTTTGAAGCGGTTGCAGTACCATAAACTGCACATGCATAATCGAGCCTTGATAGTATCAAGGCTTGATAAATGCGCAGTAAGGCTTGGCAATCTGCTCCCCAGAATGTATTTGACAGCACACGTAACATATTTAATTTTAACTCACATCGTTTTCGTAATTGTTTTATATGAGGGATAAAAGTAAGTTTGCTATCGAAAATGACTCCTAAAAATTTTGTGTGTTGTACAACTGGAATAGCAATGTTATGAATGGAGAGGACGGGATCATTATGCATGTTGCGTTTCCTGCAAAAATGGACGCACGAACTTTTAGAAGGTGAGAGGGAGTGGCCATTATGATCACACCAGTCTAAAATTTTGTTTATAGCTAATTGCAGTTGCCGCTCGATGACTCTCATGTCAGATCCTGAACATGAGATGAGCAGGTCGTCAACATAGAGAGAGCCAGAGACAGTAGGTGGCAATATGTTTAAAACTAATGAAATATGAATGATAAATTATGTGACGCTTAAAACGCTGCCTTGTGGGACGCCTCCCGCCTGAGTGTAAAGATCAGAAAAGGTGGATCCAATTTTTACTCTAAAACATCGCTTTAACAGAAAATTCTTGAGAAAGATTGGTAGATTTCCTCGAAACCCCATGTCGTAAAGTGTGTTCAAAATTCCGTACCGCCAAGTCCGATCGTAAGCCTTCTCAATATCAAAGAAGATAGAGACGAAATGGTTACGTCGGACAAAAGCGTTACGAATTCGTGACTCAAGAGCAACGATGTTATCAGTCGTAGATCTTCCCTTTCGGAAACCGCTCTGGAAGTCAGGTATGAGATGATTTTTCTCGAGGTAGTACACCAGATGACTGTTAACCATTCGCTCAAATGTTTTTCCGAGACAGCTGGTCAATGCTATAGGGCGATAGTTAATAGGATCCTTAGGGTCTTTACCTGGTTTTAATAAGGGTATCACACTTGCCAACCAGATGGGTACGCTTGTTCCGACCATATTCTATTAAACAGAACGAGGACATTTGACAACGACGTCCGATCTAGGTGGCGGAGCATGTGATACGTGATGAATGTGTTCAGGAAATGTGTGCGAAAATACAGCTATATCGTCTAAATAACAAAGGCACATTTTACATTTTAGGCAACGTAATAAGTTATCCATAGTTCTCTCGAACGTTGCAAGAGCATTACATACTCCGAACGGCATTACCTGGAATTCATATAGCCCTTCACTAGTGACGAACGCTGTTTTTTCTCGATCAGCCTCGTCCATTTCTATTTGCCAATAACCAGAGTGCAGATCCATCGATGTAAAGTATTGGGCCCGTTTAAGGCAGTCTAGAGTATCGTCTATTCTGGGCAAAGGATAAATGTCTTTTTTGGTGACCTTGTTGAAGCGACGATACTCAACGCAAAATCACCAGCTTCCATCTTTTTTACATACCAGCACAACCGGAGACGACCACGGACTCTCTGATGGTCGAATGATATCCCGTTTCAGCATTTTGTCAACTTCGTCATTGATTATACGTTGTTCTGAAGGAGATACTCGATGTGGTCTTTGGCTGATTGCTGGGTGACTTCCGGTGTCTACTTTGTGTTTCACTTTTATTTTGCATTTTTGGCACAGTAATCCGTAGTAGAATGTGTCTTGAAAGCTTTTCAGCTGACTTTGCAATTGCATCCGCTGCTTAGTGCTCAGGGTTGCAGCCATCGTTTGAGAGTAGTCGATTAGGCTATTGCGCTTTGCGTCTTCAACATCAGCGTATGAAGGTACTTCCGTCAACGTGTTCAAGCAGTCGGAGTTGGCAGGCTCAGCATAACCAATACACATGCCTTTCGGGATGAGACGTGCTTGTTCATGTCCATTAACCACCCATATTGAAGTTTCGCCATTGATAAAGGAGGCTATAGTGGAGGGGATAGCAGTTTCTTGATTAATGCACAGAATTTTATTTCCTTCGACTATTAAATCATTGTATTCTTGTTTTTCTGGGGCTTTTACTGTAATGCGTTTGAAGGAATAACAGCCAGGGAGGACAAAGTAAGACACGACAAGAAGGTTAAATGTACAAGGCTTCGTTGGTTGATCTTGTAAAATTTCGTCAAATGTAAGTTCAGCTCGGCCACAATCAATTACGGCTTGTGATGCTTTCAAAAAGTCAAAGCCAAGAATAACGTTATGGCTGCACTTCGGCATCACGGTAAACTAGTGGGGCTGTGTTCGATCATCTATGGTCAGTTGTAATTCACAAGTACTCAGTGGTCTCACAAAATTGTCGTCGGCGACCTTAAGGATAGTGTCCTTTGAGGCTCGGAACATGACTTTTCGTCGTTTTTGTCTGTATGCTTCTGAGGTAACGTAAAAGATGCTCCAAATTCCATAAGTGCTCTTACGGGCACGTCGTCGATGAGACTGTCGATGTGGTTTCCCTGTAATTTAGTGGCCAATGGAGGATTTTGAAAAATTGCAGCCTCACCTCCCACTGAGGGCGCGACGCTTAGTTTTCCTCTCGGCTTGGCTACTGGCTGGAACGGCGGTGCAGCATCGTCCATGGAGATCTCATACGGCGTATCGTTGACCGTCCTCGGGCAGGACTAGGTGATCTTCATCTGGGAAATAAGTCGTAGGTAGTATCGTCTCCATAGTCAGTTGGCGGGTATCTTCTCGGGTTGTTGGATTGATAGTCGTTAAATATGGTTCGGCATTCCCGGCAATAGCGAACGACATGCCCGGGTCGTCCGCAATGAAAGCACACCGGACGGTTACCCGTTGTACGCCACAGGTCAGTCTTTCGTAGGGGTTCACTCCAAGGAACATTATTTTTTGGCCTTGCGGCGTATGTCGTCAAACGTCTAGGAGGTCTTGCAACCGGGCGTCCTGTTGTGACGAAGGGTGGCCGGTTGTTTGTAAAGGCTGCTATGGATCGGTCCATCTTGTTTCGAATAGAAGTCTCAGTAGTGTGCAGCTCATGCGGATGGACATCGAATGGCTGCGCGTTTACATGTTGAATTTCGTCTCTGACAATCTGACGAATTAGCACCGCCAAGTCAGGTGCTTCGTCCACCGCAGCCATAGGGACAACATTAGGTAATCTGGCAAACTTGTATCGTCCCACTCCTTTTTGTCTCATTTCTTCTATGCACAGGCACCACTTTGTAAAATCGGATGTTCTTAGGATTTCTCTCGTAAGAAGGGCCTGGAACACATCGTCTGCGACGCCCTTCATGAGGTGGGAAACCTTATCCCCTTTGGACATGGTCGGGTCAACCTGAATGTAAAGTCCGAGAACGTCTTGAATGTACGACTGGATGCTTTCGTCGGATTTTTATGCGCGAGACTTGAGGCGGTTTTTGGCTCGTCTGAGGTAAGATTGGGTGTCTCCGAAGGTCACTTTCAAACCATTTTCGAATAGAGTCCAAGACGTCAGTGAGTCCTCATTGTTTTCGTACCATTGTCTTGCGGTGCCGTCCAGGAAGAAGTACGCATTAGCTAATTGCATAGTGTCATCCCAATGATTGTACGATGACACTCTCTGGTATTCCTTCAACCATTTTGTCGGGTCTTGTCCAGAGTCACCCCGGAAAATTGTGGGTTTCCTGGCTTCAGCAGCAACTGTTGACGTCATCCAAAAGGCAGGTTTCTCATCCTGTTGGTCCCCAGTAGTCAAGTCTGTCTCTGGCACAGTGGCCATGACTGTCTCTGGTACAGTGGTTTCAGGAACGGCTTCTTTAGGTTTTTCGTATTGTCCAAATTCAGGTGGAAGTCCTTGGACTCGACGGCTTTTTCTAAGCCGGTCAGTGTTTTGCTCCGTGATATTGATTGAGAGGTTAACTCGCAAACCCAGCGCCTCCACCAAATTTGTCACGTTAAAGTGGTGCAATATGGATGACAAGAAGAGGTTTTGATAATGAATTTATTAAAGTGAATTAAGTACAAACGACGAGAACCAGTCTGCACTAAGAACTGCCTGTTTACAAAGAAGGGATCGCTTATATACTAACAAAGAATGTTCTAGAAACTTAGGAACAACTAAAGAGGAAATGACGTAAATTGAATGTACCAGAAGCTTTTGGAATGTTCATAGAATTAAATAAGAAAAATTGGGAATTAGTGTCGGCGTCCCGTATCGAACCTGGGACCTTTTGCTTTGTAGATTCGAATCTCCATGAAATTATAGTTATATTATTATTGAATTTGTATTTATAATTTTATTACTAAAGATAATTTTATTAATGTAAACTCAATTATTTTTGTTAACTATATTGTTATTATTTAAATTGTAATTATTCATAATGAATCATTAAGATTAACATGAAACAAATTATCATAAATTTTGTTTTAAACTACTATATTTTTTTAAAAACTAATTTATCAAAATTAAATTTACTTATCTTTAATTAACTTATATGATTACTTTCTCTTTTATAAGTGATTGTCTCAATGCATGTCGTTTTATTGACTTTATTTTAACTGTCACGACTGTAGTATAATCTTTAAATTTGATATTTTTCAACGCAAGGCTTGAAACAGTCAATCTTCTTTTGGACATTGTGCCACTAAACCCTACATTCAACGAACTTAATCTTCCTGTGATTTTGATTAAGAGTGAAATTCACTGCAAAAGACACAGCGTTATGCATTTTCAATGTTATATTCATCTAAATACGGTGCTTTTATTTTAGATATGAATTTATTATTACTGGACTATAGATAATTTAACGAAAGTTAGTAAAGCTGTGGATTATGATGAGTTTTTGCTTATTTAGAGACCTAAATAGTTTTTCCCAGAATATTTTATTTCTGTTTTTTTATGTATTTCAAGCTCTTGTGCTTATATATAAAGGGAAAGGTGGAATAATTTATAAAGTGACTTTAAATTAGCAATTACTACCAATTATCCAACTTTTTATAAATATTAATAAAATTATTTATATCTACTGAAGTTTGATTCTGAGACATTTCAGGCATTGATACAAAAACATTTCTGTCATTTATATGTCTATTTTACATTCACACTTGGTATAAAAAAAGAGCGGGATCACCCTGATGAAGTAATATTCAACTGCATGATCTGATACCTCTGCTTTAACTCTATCTGTACCTTTTTTCAGAAAAACAAATAAATTCGGCAGTTCATCATATCTCTATGTCAACAACAATAGGATCTTAAAGCTAATTCCAAAATGCTCCCTGTGAAATCAGATTTTAACCTTTTACCTGCATTGAGTCTGCGGCATGCAGAAGTCCAGTTAGCCCATTATCCGAATCAGCCTTCCTCGGTTCACCCATCTACATTTGCTATTTTGAGAACATCCACCCCAATGCAGCACTCGTAATTTTTTAACTCACTGTTCATCATAGTTTACCCATGTCTAAACCAATATAGCAGTACCTTACTGGGTAGTTGCATTTATCTCTGGAGAAATTATTAGTTGACTGCCACCATCCAAAGATTTTTGCTTTTCTAAGCGCAATTGGTCTTTTATACAGTTTTTTAATAGTTTTATTCTGTTTACAATTTCATCTGATATTATTCATTTTTGAATGCCACTGTTTTGTGATGTTTTACCTTATGTTCGTTTTGTCTATATTTATTTATTTTGAATGCGTCTGTTATGACGTGAACAATTTAAAAAATTCTCCGTGTTTTAGTAAGAAAGATTTTCAGTATGAATTTAACTTTAGATATATCTTGAAACTATAAGTTTGGCTCAGCATGTCTTTTTTGGACCTTGTGACATTAAACCATAATCAATCAATCTGACGAAGTAATAATTGCTTAAATGCCTCGCTACTTATCGGGTTTCTTCAAAATGCATGGGCATTTTTGCTCTGGGAGATGCCTTATTTTCATTGAGAGAAATTGAGAAAAAAATACACTGTTTTACCAGAAAATAGCATTGAGTCATTCCATGATCAAGTGCGCGGTATGTTTTTATGTAGTTTAAATATTTAAAAGAATAAATATTTAATAAAAATTATTTAGGAATTTCCATGAAATGCGCACGCAAGATCATTTTATTTTTAGGACTAATAACGTTTTAAAAATATATTAATTATTAGAATAAAAAGAATCTTCATGTGCGGAATAGAGCTAGAGTTGCATAATTGTATTTCTTGAAATAAATAGATGAATTTCAGCTAATTAAAAAATAATTTAATTAACATATTTATTTTCATAAAATGTACACTTCTGAATGCGCTTTGACGTAGTTTTTATAATGTTATAGGTGATTTAATAGTACAACTATTTTTTTTAAAAAATTCGCGATTATATCGTTAAAGGAGGGATGCTAGGGAAAATGAAACAATTAAACACGTTATAGATTGCAATGAAAGATTTTTTAAATAATTTTTTTTTTTCAATTGTAGGCCTATCTTCAATATTAAAGTTTTACAATACACTTCAGTGGGTTATAAATCTAATAAAATGTAGATTTAACATTATTAATTCAACCATTCATTTAATAATGTTTTTATTGTTAAAATGTAGATTTAACTATAGAAATAATTTTATTGTTCAATTCACATTTTAACAAAAAATTTGTTTTTAAGGTAATACACTATATGAAGATAGAGAAATTCAATTTATATTTTATGTTTCATTGAAATATAGAACAAAAAAACAAAACAAAATGAAACAAAATATAGTTTTTATTATAGATTTCCTTTAATCTGAATTTATCCAAGTTATATAAGAGTGAAGAAAATATTTTTGCAATCAGCTTTTTACATGTAGTGCAGTCATTAGGAAATCGCAATTTATAATTAATTTTCTTAATTAATATTTTAATCATATGTAGGGAGAATAGATATCGACAGCGTCTACCTTCATCTATGAAAAGGTACCCCGACATAGAGTCGAGTTAACATGTCTTATATACTAGTGAATTGTAGTTGTAATTATGTAGTGGTAGATACGCTGGAGTAATCCCCCACCAGAATTATATCCGTGATAGAATTCGATGAATGGATACCACTAGCTGATTCATTGCTGTGTTTGTGCGAAGCAGGGAGAGCTGTATTAAGATCACCGTGCTGCCTTTAGCAGTGGAGTGTGTGCAAGCCGACGTTGTGTATGATTGAGACGAGACTGAGCAGAAACAGTGCGAAGAGTGGGTTAATGTTGGAGTCACAAGTAGCAAGTCAACTATTCAATGTGGACCATCCATCGAAGTTGGCGTATTCAGATCGAAGTGGGCGTTTCTGTCAAGGTGGGCGTGGTCACATCACGTCCAAAGATCACCAATGTGGGGCATCCATATATGTCTGTCGCCAAACATATATGGAATTCTTACGCATTTTTCCTAATAAATCTGAAAGCAGTAAATTAAATTTGTTTAATTAATTTGAGTCGAATGAGGCGTTTTATATTTCCACCAAAATTATCTTTACTGTATATTCTAACAAAATCATTTAATCGTTGCTTAATTATTATCGTAATTTTCCTTTAAATCAGTATTGAGGCCTCGTCCAAGGTATTTCTCTCAATGATAACTTTGTTTTTGGTCATATATATTCTAAGTAAGCATTTTTTTAAAAATTTATTTCAATAGTGGTTTAATGTAGGAAAATATATCTTTTTTCGTACATAGTGTTTTAATGTATGAAAATATAATGGCCAAGTAAGTTTCACATGTCCAGTGCACATGTTCAGTGCAGTAAGTTTCACATGTCCAGTGCATGTCCAGTGCAGTAGCACGGGATGAATCAGGAACACTGTGAGTTCCACAGAGTTTCTTCTAGGACTTATCTCTAGCAGCGTCAGCTAAACAATGGAACGATCGCTCGAGGATTCTATTATTTTAAGTTTAGAGGAATGAAGGGCAGATCTCTACAGGATTTCTGACGAATATCAGTTCCTGGTTTGGCCAAAAAGTCCGCCATTTCGTTTCCTTGAAGACCACAATGGGTTTGGACCCATTGAAATGCAACACTTCTCTCATTCTTTTTCAGGAGTTCTCTGCAGCTTAATACAAAGGAACTACTATTTTTTGGGTTGCTGGACAAAGCCTGAAGGGCAGAGGCAGAATTTGAAAAAATCACAGCTTTCTCAGGACGGGGGAGACGAACAGCAAGTTGCTGGAGAGCAACAAGGGTGGCTTTGAGCTCTCCATCAAAGTGAGTTGAAAATGGCCCAGCATGTACATAAAAAGAAAAGGTTTTACCAAATATACCAGCACCGGCGAGATATCAAATCGAGATCCGTCAGTGTAGATGTGAAGCCCTTCGGCAGGGGAAAAAAGAATATTGATGGTTTCCAAGACAACAGCATGGAGTGCATTAGGACTTGTGTCACTTTTCCGTACATTCAAAACTAAGTCCATTCTGACACCGAGAATCATATATTCTTATGGACTTGCTAAAAACAGCAGTGCGTATGACGCATTGTTGATCACATTATATTAGGTATTCTCACGAACACACTGAGTGAAGCCTTTTTGAGTCTTCATATTACGAGCCTTGCAACAGTCGTATTCTCACCAAAATTGATTATAAGAAAGTCTATTATACAGGATATTTGCATTCCTTTTAATTCAATTTGCCAACGGTTGTTGCTTTCAAAACAATTGCATAGCAAGTACGGGGATAGTTTTGACTTTTCATGTAACCATTCATAAAACCTGGTTTTGGAAGGTATCAAGGAGTTTAAAGACTCCATCCATCAGAAGCTGAGATCAACACTTCAATACAATAATTCAAAATCGATTAAACGTAGATCTTGTATGTTGAGTTTAAAGTATCTTTTCCGCAACCCTATTTAACTCCTGCTTCCAGTCCAGGATAGGTAGTTACTTCTTTGCCTTACATTTGCGTTACGTGGAGAGGAAAACCACGGAAATCTCTCACAGTTAGCTTAATGGAAAGGGGATTCTAACCCATGATCCGTCTACCACTGAGGATAATTAACGTCAGCACTGTGGTCGGTGTGAGCCGGGTGCGGAATTCGTATCGATCAGCCATCGCTTGGATTCGAATCCGGTTCACCTCAGTGTAAGGTGAACGCTCCATCTCCAGAGCCATCACGGCCCATTACTCACTCATTATTGATCATTATTTGCAGTTTCATTTTAACAACTTAACTTATAGCTATTTGACTAGGTATTTATATCTGACGCAGTATAGCCAATTATAAAATACTAAAATACTATAATATATATATATATATATATATATATATTAAAAACGTAATAATTATTTACACACATATTTATTAGTTTCTGAGCCATCTATCTTGCGTGCAAAGTGCATTGTACAATCAATATTATTACAGTTCATTAACATTAAAAAAGTTTACACAACAATATTTTAACAACAAAATTCCACTTAGACCGTCTCTACTTAAATATATATAATCACAATCTTGTGTTATCTAAACATATATTTTTATTCCAAATGTGATTACATGAAATATGATCCTTGCATTAAAAAAATATAATCAAATAAGAGCATGAACAATTTCAGTTTCCAGAATGTATATTTTTCATGAAATTATAATTTACGTTTAATTAAAAATAAAGACATTTTTATACTCTAAAACGCATAAAGTAATATACATAATTTCAAAATTGTCCAAATCCTATTTGCTTTAGTTTTAAACATTATCTCAATTTATAAATGGTAAATATAGCAGTTCAGAAAAAAAATATACATGCTGAAAATCAAATCGGGATTCAATTAATGAAAGTAAAGCTATGAAAAGAAATAACTATCTTTATTAGCATATGCTTCAGAATTCTTTATGATGAAACATTGACTATAATGTAATCAGAAATTTAAAAGAAATTTCTCTTCGCCATTGACACTGATTCTCATAGTTTCCCCGTTCTTCTATTTATAAATTTTCATTATTAAACACTCTTATAAGCTACGTGATTTTGAATACATTTATATATTAACGTCAGTATTAAAAAGAGTTTAATTGCGAAAGAAAATATAGTAAAATTATTCGCAAAAATGTAAGATATAATTAAGTGAAAATAAGTGATTAATGAAATGCGTGGTCAAGAAACATTTGTATATGATTGAATAATGTTCTCGTTGTAGTTCTTAAATTACGATAATGATCTTAATGTAACTAACCACTTTTAATCATTGCTCTGCATCAGAAAATTAACAATTCTAGTTAGTAAAATATAAAGATAAATCATTATTTATACCAATATCATGAGCCGTGCCATTGACTTTAGAACATTAATATTTATATTTATAAACTTACAAGTTGATTACAGGGAAAAGTCAAATTAATAAAGAAAATAATTAGATTATTTAATAGAAAATTGTATATGAGTACTAATGAAAAATTAATTTTGTTAGACAAGATGAGTTGTGATATTATTGGCATTATTTGAGTCAAAAAACTTCGTATCTATAAAAATACACGGTTAAAGATATCTTAAAAGTAGCTTGATTATGATGCAAGAAGAGTTCAATATCAGGAGCGAACCTGCTTCTATACAATTAATTCAATAGATTAAAATTTTACTACGTGGACAACTTTATCTTGTTAAATGTGAAACCTCCTAAAAACAGTCAGTTATCAACCTAACTAAAAGACAATACATTCTATAGGCTGATAAACAAAGCAAAAAATAAATAAAACACAAATAAAAGTACCAAAATTGACTATTAAATAGGACTTTTGTCGGTGTTTAATACTAAAATATTTTGTTTTTAGGCACTTAAAATTCTTGTTTATCGAACGTAATCAATGGTCTGTCCATTTCTGCTCATTAATCATTTTGTTTTTATATTCTTTTAATTGAAATTTTTTTTATATTTTTTATAAAAGATTAATTATAGTATGAAAAGAATTGAAATAAATCATAGACTTATTTGGATGAATATTAAACCAAGAAACGTATCTGATTCTAAACATTATAACACAATCAATTAGAAAATGGGATCTAGGGTTGTACGACAAGCATAACATGAATTTAATGAGACGGCATTATTGGAAAACACATTATCAAAAATATTTGTTAACAATGAACAAGTAAATTAGTACTTTGGTAACAGAAGGTTGCTTTTCTCCTTGCAACTTCTGTATTGCTGATGGCTTAGTTAATTCATTTTAGATTAATGCTTTAACAGAAAATAATTAAATTCAGGAAAAATTTGCTTTCTAAATATTTCAACAAGTTGTTGCATTATGTGAACTTTCGTTGTACTTGTATCTGAATTTGTGTTATTAGAATAGCTTTAATGCATTAAATTTAAATCCTTTTATTATTTTAAAAATAATGTAAGGAAACTTGATATTACATTTCAGTCTATCCACAAAAATGTTATGTTTTTATCTAAGTGTTGGATAATAGTATTGTAGGCATCGCACCAACAATATAATATGCCTATATTTTTATTTCCTGGAATGTAAATCTAAATTCAAAACCTGGTGATACTTTTTTTGTGGTTAATTACTGAAAAAAATTTTTAATCTTAATTTGTTTCAGAAAGTTCTATTTAAATGTTATGTCTTTAGACTTTCAGAAGATTTGACTAATCAAGTTAACACACGATAATTGGAATTTTCTCGATAATTAGACAGACCTTTACGACCTCGCAAATTTCCTCAGTGATCATCCTACTGCCCAGCGTTGAGGTGAACTCCAAATTGAAAGTCTGAGAACATATGCAACAATAGAAACAAGATTGAAATCTTCCCTTACAGGGAAATTTGTAGGGAGGCCATGACTCCCCCAACCTATGACAACCCTTTAACAAACAGTTGCGTCCGCACCACTATTATATTTGTAATCACAGTAACCACAGCATCACACGAATCACAGCATCAGTACGAAATGTCTGGTGAAGTCTGGAGTAGTCATCAATCGTTAAAGGTGAACGGTAAAATTTGTTTTTGTTCTTTTTTGTTGGACAAAAAAGACTTGTATTTTATTTTATTTATTTATTTTTTTTTTTTTGTAGACCTATTTTTCCGGGGAAGTCCTGTTTTGTGCTCCTCATTTACGTATATATTTAGTAAATATATTACCACTGATAAATTATTTTTAAATTTTTTCATAACCGTAATTATTTTGTACCATAGAATATAAAATATTTTTTTTTTAATTTTTCTCAAATTATCCCATTTTAAACAATGGAAAATCCCATTGTTGTTTGGCCAACGTAACAGTGCCGCTATTCAACAATGATGAAGATTTTTTGGTTCCAACCAGATTCGTTCTTTTGACACCCCTTCTGGAGTTCAAGTAAAAATTAAATTCTTATGAGTTAAAAAAAATATTAAATATTCTCAAAATATTAAATTCTTTATGAGTTAAATTTTAATTCAAATGAAGTCCTTTTTTTCGATATTTTACTTTCAATTTCTGTTAAAAATTCATTCAGCAGTATTGTGTGCCCTTAAAATAAATTTTATTTAAACAAAAGGGCATTTATTATCTATAATAAAACTCTTCAGAGCTTAAGCTTTCGAAATAGAAAAACTTAATTTCAAAATTTAAAAGAATAAACTTGAACACATCCATTCACTCTAAAAAATGATTAGCTTTTTGAACTATGAAAAGATTTAACTTCTAATTTATAAATGGTCCTACATTTTCTTTTATTTTATACTGTAAGTTGCCAGTGAAAATAGATTTAATTTCAAGGGTGGAAATTTCTATTTAAGTGCTTTTTGCGGAATTGAAATAATATACGGCAGAGTTGCGCTTTTTATGGCTGCTTTTTTTTAATAATATTTCTCCATCTTTAAAGTTCACCTATTTCTTCTGAAAAAGCTTTCGCAATAATACTCCTCGATTCAGCCAAGCTAAATTTCCTTTCCATATTTCGTTTTTTATCTTATACAGAATGGGATATTTAGACTGTAATTGAATGGTGGTATATATTTTTTAAGGAAATAGAATTACCCGGAACAGAATAAAAAAGAATGGAAAAATGCAAGAAAGTAATAAAAGAATCATGACCTAGGAATCAATAAGGTTCGAAGAGCATTAAGTAATATATTTTTTCTTTCATTTAAGGAGCATACGTTTTTTGATGTTTTTAAAGTTGATATAATTTCTTATTTATTGCTTAGCACTATAAAAAGCAACATAAAAATTAATTCGTTTCACGATTTAAAGTTTCAGCGAAATGCATATAATAACATAAATGCTCATATTTATATAAATAATAAATTTTCTCAATAAATGTTCATATTTATATTTATATAATTCTAACCTATGTAGTATTATATTTATATTTCTTTACAAATTTAGATTGTTTTTCAAAAGCACTGTACTTAAATTTTAACGAATACAATTATTATAAATGTTTTGATTTTTTAACGGTTCTTCATGAAAATTATTTGTGATTAGAAATTTGATGACGTGTTCAAAATTATTTATTCTCTGCTTATATCCATTAAATTCTGAAAAATTGGATAATTAATTTCCTAAATAAATATATTTACCGTCTAATCATGTTAACGTAAACTCGAAGGTGGACATAAAAATTTTTCACATTAAAAGTAATTCACATTATCAGTTCAGATTTTTCAAAAAAAAAAAATTTTTTGATTAAAATCGTATAATTCATAGGGGTCTTCTATTATTTATATCCATTACCCATTTGCACTTCATAATCTTAAATTTCTATTATAAATTACTAAGTATTTTATTTCAACAAGTGTTTATATCGTGTTCTTTATATTAGATTAATAACTTCTATAAATCTCCCAATAAATATGACCAATTTGTTTTTTTTTTTTTTTTTTTTGTTTTTTTTAAAGTTTTAAAGGAAGAAAAAAGTATTGTATGTCTGACAAAATCCCAAAAATGTTTTCTTTTTTAATTCCGTAGAAAAAAATTTAAAAAATTTTGAAGAGTGATTATTACGAGTAAATTGATTTATTGCAAAAATTGGAGAGGATTACTAATAAATTAATTGGTGATAGCTCACTGTTTTGGATTCTTATTATCTCATACTTTCCAAAAGTCTTCTCACTTATCGACTGTATCCAAAATATGATACTAATTTTCATTTGCAAGAATCCATCAGAGGAAAGTAAACCAAAGTATTTGCTAGTAAAATTTAAGAAAAATTTTAAATCCTCACGTCTTTACATGAAAAAATGCAACTCAGCAATATCTTTGAACAACCCAAAAGAGTGAGGGTGAAATGACGACCCGTATTGAACAATGTGTCAATATGGGAGGTCATTTCTCAGGAAAATATGCTTCTTTACATTCACACCCATGAAGCACCCCCATGAGGTGAAAGAAAACTATTCATAATAGAATACAAAAGGGTTTTATGTTCCCTCCCCTTCAACACATTCACACCCGGTTGGCACACCTTCATTTGTTACTTAGAGAATTCCCGCCTCAATGTCATGATTGTGATGTTCCTCTCAAAATTCACCATGTTTTAATAACGTGTCCATGTTTTAACCAACATCGTTTAACGTATTTTGAGTTCTATTTTGTGTATGTAGGGTTTGTTGGATAACATTACCCATCCTAACATATTTGCGTATTTACGTGCTGTTTGTATTTTTAACTGTATATAAATATTTTTAACTGTAAATAAATATATTTTAATACATCTACACACTTTTGCAAAAGTTACCATTTTACTTATTTCGTGTGGTTTATATCGTATTCATACCATTTTATTGGATTTTATGAATAGCTTTTATCTATTCACCGACGCCCGGTGGCTAAGTGGTAGCGCTTCGTGCTCCCGTGCCACAGGTTCTGGGTTCGATCATCGGGTTGGGCAAGGTTGATAAATGAGTTAAAGGGTCGATAAATGAGTACCAAGCATGCTTGGGAACTAAACACTGGGGGTTCCGCCCTTGGCTCTCCACGACCACCTGACACGAATATCTGCTCCTGCACCCCAGAGCCCAAGGTCAAGAAAACTGAGATGGGCACAGTAGGCCTTCGACCTCTATGGGCTGTCGTGCCTCTGAGGTTTTTTTTTCTTATCTATTCACCAAATTTTTATTTTATTCACCAACTTATATCATTTTATCAGTTATAATCGTACTATATTTAAAGTTATATATGCATTTTGTCTTTTGAACAGTTTTACTGTATTGTTTGGCGCAGCACATGTCCTAATTTGGATTGTGTGCCACTAAACCCTACATTCAATCTAATCCAACCCCTCAACACATTCAATTCAAACTACTCTTTCATCTGACTGATGTAATGTTGCAATTATCAAAACTATAAACAATGCATTCAGAAAGCATACACTTATAGATAGAGAAATATTAATGACCGGTTTTCTTGCCTGTCAGAGGGGAAATAAATCTTCTGTTCACATAAAAATTAAAAAAAATTTCCAAATGTAATAAAATTTGAGTTAATCTGAAAAAAAATATTTAACGTTAAGCGTGTTCACGCTAAAAGTACTTTAAAGTACTTTATCCGTATACAATTTCACGAGAAATCAAAAATTAGTTCAAGTTAAAGGAAAGTCACGTTAAGCGTGTTCGCGTTATTGAGGTTCGAGGTACTTTTGTTTTGATATCCAAAAACGTATTCTTAGCATGATAGTACATATAATTTAAAGTTAGAGTTTTGCTTTGCATTTAGAGTAGACTCAGACTGGAGTTATTTTCAAATATTTTTGGTATAAATGTTTCAAAGAATGTCCTTAGGAAAGTAAAAGTAAAGTAGACTTGCTTATAGTTCCTTATTACCAATGGAGCAATTTCTCTTTACTTTCAAATAATTTAAAGTTATATATGCCGCAGTGGTACTGTTACTTTCAATGAAGAAATATTATTTTCTATCATTCAATATATAGTTTTTAAAATACATCTGTTGTCAATAGAAGTTTTGTAAAAAAAAAAAAAAATCTCATATACAAATTTTTTTAAAATAATATAAAGATATGTCTGTTTTTATCGATTATTTTGAGGAAAACATTGCTATATTAATGGAATATTTTCTGATTCACATTTAGTAGAATATTGAATATTGTGTAGAAAAATATTAAATTTAAACTGATTAAAAATTCATTCTCAATATTGGAATAAAAAAGGAATGAGTCAATATTTTAATAAGCTATATTTCTTATCACATACTAAATGTTTAAGTCAAACGTTTCCTTCTTATAATTTACATGCAAATATTTTCACCATAAGATGACGGTATGCAGAAAATATTTTAGCTTACTCAATAATTGTGGTCTTTTACATGGAACTCTATTAATGTAATATTTTCTTCTCTTTAACCCACTGGCGGTTAAGGGAATGGGCAAAATTGGGAGAATGTTTCTCTCCTATACACTATTCCCCTATCCATTAACATGGAAAAACCGGTTTTGCTATGCAGAGAAGACTGCAGTGTAAAATGCGACTTTTTACGTGCAGAACCGTCATTGGGTTAAAACTTAAATTAAACTTTTAAGAACACATTTCTTCCTCTTCTATTCGTATGACAACCCTTTGTGGGTCAGATCCTTTCCTATAACCTTCATCCTGTCTGCTCTTTTCTTTTTGATTATTCACCATTTAGTACTTCTTAGGATTTTGAAATCCTCTTCCCCACAGTCAAGCCATTTGATCTTAGACCTATCTCTAACTCTTGTTCTTATTGGTTTGCAATTAAAGAACATATTTAGGGTTTAGAAAAAAAATATCGTCAGCCATATTTTCTATCAAATGCCACATTTTTATTCAAAATGTTTGTTAGTGTTAAGGAAGTGCAATAGCTTCTGAAATATACATTAGATAACAGCTCAATAAACACATATATCACTTTGCTATAAGGCATTGATGTCTTTTTCATTAAAATCGTTCTCCTGAAAATTTTGAAAATGTGGATGCTCCTATTCTACTCCAAGGCTTTCGTACACATCTGCTTCTTAATACCAGGCAGTAAGGAGCAAAAGTCAATGAGATACGATAAAGCTAGTGATCAAAAGAAAAACGCCCCTTAACTTCTAATGAAATTTTACCTCTTAAGTTATTTTTGATGATCAGGAATGAATTTACGTCACCCAGACCATTAAGACCCATACATAAAATTTGATGTTTCCCCGAAACGACAGCAACCACGCACATCACAAGAGCACAGACGATTCCGGCACTTACGACAAAGACCCGAGTCATGCAAGATTTCTAGCAACATAAAACACGCCGGAAGACAAAGGTGGAAAGGTTCGGAGTGTAGGATCACTGTAGGATCGGCGGCGTCAATCTTCTGCAGTCTACAGCAGCGAGCGACCACCACTCCACCGTTCATCGAGTGATCATCTCGTCGGAAAGTTTTATCGAACCGTTAAAACTTTATTAAAAACAAACAGTTGCTTAAAAATAAATACAATTTGGAAATAGTTGGAAAAAGTGTTAACATCAACTAGTAGTAGCCCGAAGGCTTACGACTCCGGAACAGTGGTATCTGGACTAGCTGTATCTGGTTCTTTTCTGGATCTACAGTTTAGCCCATTGAATCGATTCGTAATCGTGGTAGTGGGTACAGTGGTTCAGTCTCAGTCCCATTTTAAATTTCGTGGTAGCTTAAATACGGTTGACACATTTGCTCTTGTTGGTAGATTCCAGCTACTCGTGACCACTTGAGCCGTAGTTTGAACACGATTCTTTATATTGACAGGAATTGACCATGTGTCCCAAGCGGTTGCAGCGGTGGCAGATTACCTGATTTTGTTCATCAACTCATGCAATTTTATCAGTTATAATTATACCGCAAATTAAGTGCTCCACGCACTATGTCTGATGAACTGTTTTTACCGTATTGTTTGGCGCAGCATGTCCTCTTTTGGACTTTGTGCCACTAAACCCTACATTCAATCCAATCCAATCCGGTGGCAGATTAATAGTCGAATGTACTCTCTCACTTTGTAGCTGTTCCAACCGAGATTCGCTCAACCTTTTTTCATTACCATCGCAAAGGGTTTGTGGTCGAGCTCAAGAATCCAATGTGTGTCGCGACGACTTTTTATAGGAAATGCTACTTCTAGTTCGGTCTCCTCAAGCCTTCTGTTTGAATTGATTAGTTTGCTTTTAAGGACTTCTTTGTTGTATGCCTATTCCACTCCGAAAACTATTTGTCAATGTTTCCTTTTTTCTTGACTCCTAACAATCAAAGCTCTCTCTGAAACCAGTTTCCCTCAGTTCCTCCACATTCTTTCTTACGGCACTTATTTCACTTTTCATTTTCTTTGCTCTCTTAAGACAAAGCTTGAGCCTCGCAGGGTTGATTTGCTCTTTCATAACTTCAATTATGTCACTCCACCAGCTCTTTTCAGTGTCTCAGCATAAGAAATTTTAATTCTTAATCATGGCATCAAGTGTTCGTACTGTTGCCCCTTGGTATATGGCAGCACCTCACTTTATCGTGTGATCATCTCGCTGAACTCAAAAGCTATAGTCGTGAGTTGTAATGCAACCACAAGGCCCATGGTTATCTGTTTTGATCCTTTACAAATTTTCCCTCAGAAAGTGAAACGAAAAATGATATTGATTGTTTTATTGAACCTTAATTTATTTTAAACATATTTAAATTGTTAAAAAAATTATACTAAGTCAATAGCAACAATAAAAAACTTTAAAATAGAGAGCCCGTAGGAGAGTTTGCTAGTTTTGGGTAAAAACGTGCCTTATAATCCAAGATTTTTTCAGCGATATTTCCTTTTTTAATAAATATTTAGGGTCACCTTAAGTTTATAAAGCAGTTAGGACGTCGTTTTAGATATTGGTTACAGTAGGTACTGTAGGTAGGTTTGATTAATAGTATATTCCATTAATTCATTCTGGTAAATATTGTGTAGTAAATATTGTGATAGTGTTTTTTCTAAACATTTAATGTACTTCTAATTTGTTATATAGAAGTATGGAAATATGGAACAATATGGGAATTATGATACTAAGATGTAGAATACTTACATTTTTGACACAATTTAGCATTTTTGTTAAGAACAAATTCAAGTTGCGTTTCCTAAGTTATTCTAGTTCACTTTTTACTCAAAATATATCTAGGGTATTTTAATTGATGTAAAAATAATAACTATTATTTTGAGTATTTCATTACACCGGAACTTGAAAAATGAACACGTAGTGAGTAATGTTATTTCTATAACCCAAAGTGAACTTTCTTAGCTGTTTGAATCAGAGATAAATAATTTACTCTCTGACAAAAGAAGAAAAAATGCGTATATCATTATTTGCATTTTTTTCATGAAAAACTTATTCATCAATAACTCAATATTCTGGAGATTTAGTGAATATAAATTATGTGAACCAATAAAGGTAATTTTTATTACTACGCTTAAAAGCATCACAGTGTGATTATTATGTATTTATCTCCTAATTATACTTAACTGTTATAACTATTAGTTCTTTAAAATTGGTTTGAATATTAAACTTTTCCAAAAATATAAAAAAGCGGCTAAAAATTGGAGAATTCGCAAGTTTATATGAAATTATTTTTAAAAAATGGTTTTTGTAAAGTTTTTTTACAGACCAAAATAAAGTGGCAGAAAAGACTTTTTTATACCTTTTCTAGTGCAATATTAATGCACTTAATGGGCAGTTTTTTTTACTACTTCATTTATGCCACCTTGTATTGTTAGTCCTATTTGGACCTTTATGCCTTAAAACCTTGCGTTCAACTAAACTAAACTCCTTTCAGTACCTTTGTGTAGCCAATCTTGATTTTTTTCAGTGTTCCATTTACTTTCTTTTCGTGTTTCTGAAAGTATTGATAGTGTGTTCACGTAATCAATTATCTGAACCTGACTCTATAAAAGAAATCAAAAGGGTGACTTGACGAAACCATTTAATGGAGTTCATGGCTAACCACACGTTGAGAATTTACACAAAAGTAAATTAAATGAGAAAAAGAGAGCTGTTCAAAGTTAATTTATAAAGGTTAAGTCTATGATAGATGCTCAAAGTTGTCTCAAATTGAAATAAAAGCCCTAAGATTAGAGATACAAGGAATGCTTATGCATATTTTAAATTCTCGTCATATTTTGTGCAAAGACAAATGAAATATCGAGAATAAAATTAAAAAAAATAAATTAAAAGGAATTTACAAGTTTTCATGTTTTCTTAATGTCAATGCTAAGTCTAAATATTAAGTGTTGTATAAATTGGTACTTATGAAGCTTGTACAATTATCCTCTTCAGGACCTACGATATCAAATATAAAACGAGTCTTTCTGACTCCAGTGGCTTACGGCCGTCATCTGAATACGGTGCTCTCGTATTACAACTTTTATTAGCACGCATACGTACTGTTTTGTCGATCTACTCTCGGAAGGTGCGGACCCGGGGAAACGCTTCTTTCGCCGGTCTCAAATGGATCATGGCGTGTTTATTGAAGATTCTATTGTCACAAGAAATAAAGTATTTATGAGTATAATATGGTATTTCTATAATTGTTGCGGGTTAGAAACTGTTGTTCACGTCTGTTTAGTCGAGTTTATGAAATATTTACTAATTTTGATAATAAAAAATGACGTCAATATGAAGAAAAGTCACAGTTTCGGGGAAATGAACGAAGTTTGCGATCTAGTTAATAAATATTTACAAAAATTCTCTAATGCTACAATAACTGGACTTAGAAATATTTTACAAAATTGGAAATTAATAATTGTTTTTGATAATTTAAAAAAATAGATAACGCAAAATTGGTGTTATGTTTTTAAATGGTAATAACTTTATAATATTTACTTTATTTATACTCACTAAAGCCAAGATAATTCTTTATGGCTATAAAGAATAAATAATTTGAAATTATAGAATTTCCATAAATGTTATGTACATACTAAGTAGCTTTTCATTTTCCTGGCAAAATGATTTCAAAAAACACTGACCGATAACACTTGAGAACATATAATGACCGATAACACTTGAGACAAAAAGTATAAAGTAAGCGATATTAAACTAGAACGTTTTGAATAAATATTCAAGACATATACAGAAAATTTTGGAAGATATATAAAAATATAAAATAAAAAATCTTGTTAGTTTTTGTGAGAAATACTTGTTCGCCTGAAAACTGTTTAAAAGTAACTTTATTTGCCCATTATTTATATGTTTTAAATATTATTAAATTGAAACACATCAATCCTTTGTTATCAAACTTAAAATTTAAAACCTTAGTTTTATTTTCGCTTACACAAATGACGGGTAAAATGACTCATAGTTAGCATAAACTACTTACACGACTCATAGTTTGGAAACTGCTTTTCAAACTTTTTTTTCTTTTTAATAATATTTTTTTTTCATCGTAGTTTTAAACAATTTTTTGAGGTATACATAATCTTAAATTACTAATTAAATATCCGAACTAAAAGGAAAATTAATTAAAAGAATGTAATGAATAAAAACTTACTTTCTAGCAAATATTTTCCGTACTATATTATAACATTAATATTTCTTCAATTTTCTTCAAAACTCATTCAAGAGGGACATCATTCTTTTCTTTTAAAATAAAAAATAAAAATGCTTTGAGAAGTGTAACCTTCACATAGGTTTAAAAGTTTAATACTTATAGCCCATTTTTCTTATTTCTAAATACTAGTTTTACAAAACTTTAACGTGAGTGTCATATTTCCTAAGAAACTGTCAAAAGAGAATTTTTTCCTTTAAAAAAATATTTGATTTGTTATCCATAAAGTCAAATATTTAACTTCAAGTTTTTAGAAGATAAAAAGAATTGTTTAAATTGTTTGTTTTCAGCCTCAAGTCTCTTCTTTTGAGAATTACATAAGATTTTTGTCCTACCTTGTTTTTCAGTGAAAACTAAAATATTTATAAATGGTGTCTTTTATTTGAAAAACAGGATACTTTTTCTTTTTTTTTTTCTATTCTTAAACTCTATATAGCATCCCTCTGAAATAAACTAAACTTTAAACTGGTAACATGTTTAATGTAAAAAATAAATTGTCCTGCTCTTACTCACTTTTCTCACCAACCCCAACAGTTAATAGAAAAGAGAAGAATATCTCTACGTCTCAAAATTAACTAACAATCTCTTTGACATTAAAAAAATTGGTGTATCTTAATTAAATGGTATTCAATTAAAAGATCACTGACAAAAAGTTTTTTCACGAAAACTTTTAACCTAATCAATTTGCTTAGTTGCGAATGAAACTTCACCTACAATTTCGATTACCAAATGTCTATTCAAAATTTGGTTACTAATTAAAATTTTTATGCTTTTTGACCAAAAGACTATTTAACATTAGTTTGAAAAATTAATTTTTAATATTTTTGTGCATTTTTTTATTTTCGCGTTTTTTTTATTTTGAAATTATACCAGTGATATAACCGTATAACATAGCATTTATTGACGCATTTTTTTAAACCGTAAAAAAATTGCAATTTTTGTTAAAAACTTTGCGTGAAACTTTTTTCACTGAACATAAATGATTAAAAAAATAACGTCAAAGTTTAACGGCAAAAGTAAACAGAGCAAAAATAACGGAAAGGGTTAAATCTCGTTTATTACATGAATTATAAATTGTTACTATATGAATATACAGTGGAAAAAAAAAAACAAGGTGCTATTAGCAAATGATGGGTTAAAAAAGGACCATTAATACAACAGATAATTGTTGCACCACAGCAGTACTTCCCAACCTTTTTATCACCGCAGACCGGTCTACGTTTGATTTTACTTTAACGCAACACGCTAAAGGAGGGGGGACGTTCACTGTTTTGATTAATTAAATTTTAGTTTAATTGCATTTAAACATGCCTCCAAAACAAAATACAGTCTCATGCGCGATATGGGTGCAGCTTTAGGTGGTGGATCCTAGTTTTAAATTTTTCTCAGATAAAGTATCATCTCGGCACCCAGTTAACCTTTCATCCATAGAAAGTCCAACAAGCGCGAGCGAAATACACCACAATAAATAAAAATTGACATAATTTATGGTTCCTTGGACTGCCCGTTAAAGATCCTTGGTCCACGATACCGGTCCACGGTTCCGGTCTACGGCATGGGCGATGAGGACCAATGTTCCACAGGACTCTGAATCTCTAGCAAATTATTGTATCATTTCTTAAAACTAAAAATGCAGATGTAAAGCTTACTCGTCTCAGAATCGGTCACACTCGGCTCACCCATCTTCACCTGTTGTTCGGAGAACCTGCTCCCAAATGTGACACTTGTAAAGTTTTATATTTACGCTTCATCATGTGGCGTAACTACCACTATAAATATTAAATACCGAATCACTAGTATATATAACATGTTAACTTGATTCTATCTCGAGGTACCTTTTGATAGATGGAGGTTGGCATGGTCGTTTTAACATTATCCCCTCAATGGTGACCCGGACGTGATAAGAACTCGCCGATATTGGTAGATGATTCACATTAAATAGTTGATTTGCTTAATATATACTGCTCAAAAGAAGAAAAAAAATCCGGTGAAGTAAAAAAAGTCTCACGGTCAATAAACGATATTAAAAGAAAGAAAAAAAAAGGGTAACGAGTGAAATGCTACAAGCAAAAATTAAGAAAGAAAAAAAATAAGAGAGAAATGCTATAAACAAAAAAATGAAGAAAAAATATAATAAACAAAAATGTTATAAATAAATACACAGCATGAATCAACTAGTGGTTCATTGAATTCTATTCCAGATAAAATTCTGGAAGGGGAGTAATGTGGCGTAACTACCACTATAAATATTAAATACCGAATCACTAGTATATAAGACATGTTAACTTGATTCTCATTCAAAGACCTGACTTCGAGGAGTAAGGTTGTGTTGTGACCGAGCTCTACTATTATGTCTTATCACCGAACAGCTCGCGGCGGAAAGGTGTTCCCTTCCGGCCGCTCTCAAATCAGGACTTACGCTGATCAAACTTCGTTAGACGACCTAATAGCGACATGCGGGATTCCCTCGCAATATTTTCCACCCAAAAACGCTGAAGAATCGGAAATTAAAAATTTCTATTCGCAATTTCCTATGGAAGAACTGAATAAAGTGTCAGACTACTTTCGTAGCTTTCTTAAAAAGCTAGACAAGAAAGGACCTCATTATCATTACTTCATGATCAGATCAGATTTAGCATACTTCAACCTGTACAGACTACGCCTAAAGATACAAGAGGAGAAGGAATCTAAGGCAGATCCTGCTCTAGAACCCAGAATTCAACCTACCGAGGAATTGGACGCAGAACCAGCCCAGAACCCGGAAAACTGTGAAGAAGCTTCAGCCTCGGAAACAGAACTTCAGACAGAGCAGCCTAAAGAACCACCCACCAAAAGGAGAAAGAGGAAAAAGAATAAGAAACCAACTGATGTAGACTCAACAAAGCCTACAAATTCTAATTCTGATCCCACTCCTCCACCGATAAACATCACTCCTACCCAACTGGAAACCTCGGAAGATAGCACCGCCAAAGATCCAGAGCCATCCACTAAAGTTCAGACAGCTCAACCACCCAAGAACCTAAAAGTTCTCATCCGAGGACTTCCCTTGGACTTTAACACGGATACTATTTCCCTAGAATTAGGGAAGCAAAATCTTGAAATCCTGAAAATTGTGCAGTTCAGAAAGAGAGTGGGAGGAGCCTATAGGCCACTCCCACTTTTCCTCACCATCCTACCTGAGATAGACAACTACATGAAAATCTACCACATCGATTTCATTAAGGACATACCAATCAGTGTGGAGAAATTTAGAGGCGGCCGGGGGCCGATACAGTGTTTTAAATGCCAACGTTTCGGACACTCACAGCGAGCCTGCACTTCAGACCCACGATGCATGAAATGTGCCGAAGGGCACTATTCATACCAGTGCATAAAGAGCAAAGACTCCCCAGCCACCTGCTGCAACTGTAGCAAGCCTCACACTTCCAACTTCTCTGGGTGCGAGGCCCGCCCCAGTAGAAAAAGACGTCAGCCTAAGGATACGCCAGTTTCCTCAGCTCATCGACTTGTTTCGTTAGTAAAGGAACTGCAGGAGATCCTAAAAAATCAAGAAGTTCTCAATCTTCTACAAACTCTCATCCAAGGACCATCCCCTACCGAATGATGTCTTCCACTACAAATCATGCCATACCCCAATCAAGGACTTGATATTTACATCGTATCGACTTTTTCCAACCTCAAGGAAATTACCACACCGAACCACATCACACGATGAAGAGGTAAAGGGCCCTTTGGCCTCAGGCACCTCAGCCAAACTACACGACTAAGACTAAGACTTGATTCTATCTCGAGGTATCTTTTGATAGATGAAGTTTGGCATGGTCGTTTTAACATAATCGCCTCAATCACATTTTAATCATTTGTCCCTGTTTTAACCGACACCGTGTTACCTTTTTTAATAGCTCTATTTTATGTATGAAGGATTTGTTGGGTGAAATTTATCATCCTAACATTTCTTATTTTTGCGAGCTATAGGCGTTTTATATTGCATCTAACTGTTTTATCCGATTTATTTTGCTTTTATTTATTATCAATGCAACATTTTATCGATATCGAGTATTTTATGTAATTAGGCTTTTATCAGATTTTATTGACTTTTAAATATATTCGTCTCGCTATTGACAGTTTTATTAGCGTCACTTATTTTGTAAAAATGAAATTGTAATATGCATTTTAAATTTTAAGCTGCATTAACGTACTGTTTGTTGCAGCCTATCCTCTTTTGGATCTTGTGCCATTAAACTCTACATTCAACTCAACTCTTAAAATTTAAATATTTTTTTCTTTTTTCTAAATGATAAAAATCTCGTAAAACAAATATATTTCAAATTAACTTAAGTATATCGCTCATGGGTTGCAATAGTGGCAAAACTCAAAAAACACGAGTTTTAAACTAAGAACAGTTGTTAATATGAAAATACACATTCTTTCCAGCTAGCACAATTCTTATTCATTTTGAAGGTAATCTTCGTTTAAGAAAACTAAAGCATTTCTTATGCATTTTATTTAGCGATGAAAACTTTTAACCTACTTATCTCAAAACATGATTTTTTGAGTTGTGCAGCTATTGCAGCTCATGAGCGATATGTTAATACTTATGAAAATTTTATAATCACGCATTTATATGATTAAAAATGGTTTAGCGATATTCCTTAAATTTCACCAATCCATCGCTTAAAATTACATTGTATTCTTCTTCTAATGCTGTCTTTAATCTTGAAGTTTATTGAAATGAAAAGTAAATATATAATACTGAGATGTGGTTGTTGAATATTAATTCTGGTAATACTTTTTCAGATGTTTAACTATCTTGATTTGTTTTATTGTAAACATTAAATATTCTAAAATGTGTTGAATCTCTTAAAAGAAAACTCTAAACATTTTAAATTGGAATTTAAATGCTAAGTCAATGAATAACTTACGTTTAGCAGTAGCAGAATTAAACTACTATTTGATCGATTGCAAATATAAAATTACCATGCTTTCTTTCATTTATCTTCTTTTTAACGACAAATACAACTATTCATTTTACGAACAATATTATGTCTAGACATTTAATTAAACTTAATGAGGAATTTTATTAATGACACATATCTTGCGATATAATAATTTTATGCAATTATTGCGAAGCAAATTGCGATTAAAATAAATAAAGATTTTTCGTCCATAATTATTGTGTTTTAAAAGATATTAACTTTCTTTTGCTGCTTATACATTTTAATGATATTATTATGATGTTTCTAAGGTATAATAAAATCACATCATTTCAATAATTCATTTGGTGATAGTATTTAATTATTTTAATTTCCTCGTTTTACTATAAGACTGAATTTTCTTCTTGTAGATAAATATAAGTTAACTGAAAAATTCGAATGAAAAATAAAAGAAATTCAGAAATTTCGGCAAATAATAATTTTTTAAACTTAAAAGTAATCCAATAAAATGACAAGATTCATTCATTTTTTACTGTTTTTTTTAATTATTTTAATTATCTTTTTTGTAGTGTTACTTTGAAATTAACGCAGCGACTCTCAACCTGTGGGGCGCACCCCCCTAGGGAGGCGCGAGCGCACTAGAGGGGTGGCCCGAGAATATTCAAGAGAAAATATTATTTAAAAAAATTTATTGACTGCATGAAAGGAAAGCGATCATACCCATAGAAAACAAAATACATTTCGACATATTTAATAACTTATTAAAGTGAAACAATAAATCAAAACTTAAGGTGAGGAGCTAAGGGTGGCTTTGCATTGAGGATTTTTCCTAATTTTCTAAATAAGTCTGTGAGACTGAATTTTTTTCTGTAACATCTTACACCTATCTCTAATATATACCACGTATGTTTTTAATTGTAAAACAAAATTTCCTTTACTTTATGGTACAATTTCAAAATTGTAGCTTCTGCGCCTAAGGTTTCCCACATTTTCCAAAGGTGAGCCATATATTGAAATCACTTTTTAACTTACTCAAATTATCTTTTGAAAAAACATTTGGACTGGCAAACTTCTTTTAAAAATGCACTTTCAGCGTCTTGCTGGTAGGAACAAGTTTCCCGACTTTAAAAAATATATTTGTTTTTAGAGTGTATAATTTGTTTATTGATTTTACACTGATAGTTCTTGTGTGAAGTCACTAGCGATTCTTTTGAGTTAACTCATTAGAATTAATCAAGAATTACTGAGTTAATTTTTTCAAAAGGATTAACAAACAAGAGTTAAATAACCATACTAGAGTTAACTAACCTAACCCATAACTAGTATAAAAATTCCTAAATTTACAAGAAAATACCAGAATCGACCACAAAAACACTCATAACTACCACAAAAATAAAAAAAAATACCTGAAAAAATACTTTAAAATGCAAATAATACAAAAAAACTTGAAACAAAATATCGCAAACTCTACTAAAGTGCAGAGAACGTCAAAATATTATAAAAATCTAACAAATATCTAAGTTCCTCATTTGCGTAAAAAGAAATAAATCAATTGACATTCAATTCAATCATTCCTTTTTGAGAAATAATATGCTACGTAATGATTTATAATTAACTCTTTTATGGATTTCACGTTTGTTTCCGAAGGTGGCCCGCGTATTACTAAATTTAATCTTGCACTTCGAATAATATGCTAACACTAACAAATGGTGCACAGCTTGCAACACGAACAAACAATATTAAACAAATGGAAAGAGGCCAAATCAAGACTGCCAAAAAAGCGAGTTATTCAAAATCTAGCAACCATTTCACCTTTTTTAACAATATATATCTAAATAACTGAAACAACTTTTCACTTCAAACTCACCAGAATTACATAATAACATTAATATCTTATAAAATACGGCAGATTTGAGCTCAGAAATTATCTAATTTATTTCTTTTATTGAAAACAAAATTATCCGTTTGAAAATATCGCCTCGCAGAATAACATGTAAGAAACAGCTATAGAGCGGGCATACAGCTCGAGATTGTTATTGTTTACATTTCTACTGAAAACACCATCCATATTTTATCTTCAAAGAAGCCACAGCATAAAATCCAGTTTCACAAAGGTAGGATGTTGAAAATGATTATAGAATGCGAAATTCCCTTGTTTTTAGTGCAGAAAAATCATCCTCCTGCTAGAAATTCAAATAGTGATTTATTACTAAATTGTATTTTGGTTTCGCCACTTGTCGTGAAACCTATGAATTTTTCTTCCTCATCAATTGAGAGTCCTTCGGGAGTCTTATGAAATGGATTCCTAACCCACTCGTAACTTGCTATCAGTTTGTCGTCAGCAGGAAAATACTTTTTAAAAGTCCTTGCCCGCATGGCTAAAGGATTTTCAATGGTTACAAAAACAATTTTTACATGTTCTTCTTCAGCCTTATAAGTTTTAGCACAATTATCCACTTTTGAAAACATTGTTAAGTTTTTTTGGCTTTAAATTTCTGCCCCACATTTCCAATTTCTTACAAAAAGCATTTACTTTATCACTCGTATCCAACATATGCGTATTTGTTCCTTGGAGTTGAAGATTCAAGTTATTTAATTTCTCGAATATGACGACCAAGTAGCTCAATTTCATCACAAATAAACAATAGTGAAAATTCTCGGTTTCCGGTCTGTCATTTTCTTCTAGGAAAATGGCGATTTCTTCTCTTAATTCATAAACACGCTGCAAAAATTTCTCACGCGATAAACATCTTACCTCACATTTAAATAGTAACTCTGAATGTACTGAACCCATGTCATTAAAAAGAGAGGAAAAAATTCTCGATCTCAGGGTTCTCATTTTTATATAATTTGCAACAGTTACAACCGTAGTTAACACAATATTTAAACCAAGACGCATTTCTTTCGAAGCCAAAGCTTCTTTGTGGATCATGCAATGTGTCCAGACGCATTGAGGCGATTTTTGTTTTACAAGTGCTTGTATACTTTCGAACCTTCCGGATATTGAACGAACACCATAGGTGCATATTCCGATGCATTTTTTGCATTCTATGTTTGCCTCATTCATAACATCATTAAAAATAGCAAATAATGCTAGCGCTATTGTTTTGAGTTCTATTAATTTGCAGAAAACTAGTTCTACTACTGACATATTATCACATAATCAAACATAGGCAAATAAATTAACTTAGCATTTTTATTAATATCTGATGCTTCATCAAGCTGTCTTGAAAACATTTTGTCACGTAACATTGAGAAAAGCTGGCACTACATTTTCAGCTGTATCACCAATTCGACGAGCAACAGTATCATTTGAAAGAGATATGGACTGTAATTGTTTTGAAAAATTTACTCCAAACATAGTTTCTACCATCTCAATTGCTGCTGGCTTTTACTTTACTTTTGTTTTGGCAGTTAGTTAAAAATAATTTAAAGACAGAAATCAAAATACTCAATATACATTGTTGTTGCATACATTTTACTGTAAGTGCGGGGGGGGGGGGGGGCGCGATGAAAATTATGGTTGAAATCTGGGCTGCGAATATCGAAAGGTTGAGAAACGCTGAATTAACGAATTAAACTTTGTTTTTAACAGCGACATTCAGGGATTGAACAGAAACTTTCATGCTTAGAAAATGTTTTTAAAATGAAGCATAAAGCGTGAAATAATTTTTCCGATGCTTTAATGATAACTTATGACTATCTTTTATGACCCTTGATAAACATACAAAATTGAACTGCTTTTAACAAGAAAAGATTTGAACCACATGATCACAATGTATTGTTAAAGATCAAATATTGATATATGATTACATTATTATGTTCTCTGGTCATCACGTCATTAAAAGACAACTAAATGTAAATGAAAATAGAAATCTTCCTGAGAAACATGTTTTTTTTTGTTGTTTTTTTTAAAAAGTGATCATTAAACGTAAGAAAGTGCTACTACAAGTATATTAAAAGTAAAGCTAATAATGTTTAAATGTGTTGTTCAGGGCTCGCTGTGTCCTTAAAAAATTTTTAATCTGGCAGCGAAAGTTTTAAAATGAATTTTATTTTTATATATTCAAATCCACCACTCACGTTCAACCCTTTTTAGTAAACATATCTAGAAACAAAACCGCAGTTTTTGTATTTTTAATATTAAATTAGAAGCTAATCAAATTAAATGTTTATGTTTTGTTTTTTTGTAGTTTTGTTGTAGTTTAAAATTTTTTGTCACCACTTTTTTAATTTTTTTAAGTATAGTTCTATCCCTGGTTGTTAGCTTTAATTTTTTCCAATTTTGTAATTCCATTTTTAAGGAATTGTTATAACACTGAGAAAGTCCAGGGTTCTATCCCAGGTTGTGGTGTGATACCCATCTAACATCAAATCGTTGAGTACCAGCTTTTTGGGAAAGGTAACGGTAGCTTGTACTCGATGCAGAACTTATTGTTACAATATGTGCCGTTGAATTCGTGGTGTTTAAAACTCAATCATCACCTTGGTGCATAGCGTTTTAACGTTACATCTGTAAGGGTTGGGTTTAAAATCACGCTGGATCTCTTTACGGATCATATTTATTTGATTATCTGCAAAAAGTCGTGCCAACTAGAGAAAAAAATCACCAACGGTTAATAAATTCTTACTATATGCATACGATAATAGAGCTATTTAATCCCAAATTTATTTCATGCACCTACATTTTTATTCTAAGCATCGTTGAAAACTTCATTTTTGTTTATTTTAGTTATTTACCTATTTGTTGCATTATCAATCGATTCAATAAAAGACAATAATGTAGAACATTTAATTCGAAGGGGATAAATTTTTGCCAATAAAAAATTTCGCATTTTTAAAAAAAAGTGTTTTTTAATATATCTGACTCATTACTCACATTGAATTAATCTTTTACGAACATGCGTATCGCTATTTTGGAAATGTTTATAAAATTAAAGATTAGTAACATACAGTTTAAATTATCCAAATATTTTTTTAAATAAAATTACTTCTCAAACAAAGGCAAAATATTGAATTTGTTTTTCGATTGAAAGTATAAACAGGTAATTAGCCAGTCGTTCTTTTTTTCATAATTTTACGTTTTTACTTTACCAATTCCTCTAGACTTTTTACTTTAACATACTTTTTTACTTTAACCAATTTCACGCAATTCCTCTAGTTTCTTGGCGCATTTAATGGAAGTGTCAAAGTACAGAGATGTATCATCAATCATGGAAGAATACCTTTATGGTGATGGAAAAAATCTCAGCTAAAGAATTAAGTTAGCCTCTTTGTTTCTCATCGTCTCTGCCAGTCTAACTATCAAGGTTATCTATCAAAATTTAACTCTTCTTATCATTTGATGTCTTTTATCATGGAATCTAAATTATTTCCCTATTTATTTAGTGCTAGCTTTTTGCTCTATGAATTGCACATTCTATACTCTTTTTTACTAACATATGTGTTGATTATGCAAATTAAATTTTGTATTATTTTAAAAAAATAAATAAGTAAATAAATGTTGCAAGTGAAGTGAAATGAAAAAAGAAATTAGAAAGTGTTAACTTAAGTTATGTGGAATGATAGATTATATCTTAATTGAAGTTTGCAAAAGTAAATTTCGTAGAAGTTTGAAAACATTAATAGTCTCATGTTTCTGTATAAAAAAAATCTTTTTTGAAAGACGCTATGTAATTCTAGCACCTTTCAAAGTTTATTTTTTACAAATACACTAATTCACTATGTATTTTTATAATTGAGATATTTATTTGTTTTATTCATTTTTGAATATTCGTGTTTTTATGATGAATAACTCTTCTTAAAACAAAGTTAAAGATGAAGAACTAAAAAATCAGAACTACAGAATCGTGAACAAAACTGAATGACACATGAAGACGCAATAAATAAAGTTTTAATAATTAGATTAATCAAAACAAGTTTTTAGCTATCGATCCTATTAAAATAAAGATTAACTTTATCATTTGGCATAATGCTGTTAATCGAGGTCAATTCATGATAACCAATACTTGTAACGTTTTATTTTCAATTCATAATAATTTAATCACTTGCCCTTGTTTTGAAAAACATCGCCTTACCTTTTTTGGAAGCACGATTTTATGTATAAAAGACTTGTTAGATAAAAATCCCCATTCTAACATCTTTGCATTTTTACACGCTATTGGAATTTTAAGTTTTATATAAGTGTTTCATACTTCTTACCATTTTAGTATATTTACCATTATATTTTATCCGTTTTGAATGCATATACCTTTAACAGTGTTATAGAGTTTTCGATATCATATCTGATTTTATACATGTGCCTTACTTTACCTTTTAATCTGTCTTTAAACCGTGTGTTTGGCGTAGCATGTCCTTTCATTGACCTCGTGTCTCTAAATCCTACATTCAATCAATCAATCATGATAATCAGAACTAGTGACAATCAAGCACTGTTCCTGGTACTTATGTCTTACGAGGGATCGTAAAAAAAACTATTACCACAGTTGTATATTAAAAGTGCACAATATTGATGCAGTTTAAATGGGTGCGAAATATGCTAATATAATATGTTGTAGCTATAAGAGTGCATTTGGTACCTTTTAAAATTACTCCAATTACCAATTACGTCAAAAACATAAAACGTTTCATCAAGTTTCCCCTTAACAAATAAGTACATTGTATCAATTAATTTAAATTTTTAGGTAATAGCTTTTCATCGTAATTAGTGCCTATAATTAGAATTGTAATTCTACTTACTACTGATTACGAATTTATTGTATTTAAAATATTTTTTTAAACCAGTGCGTTTTGAAAATAACTATTGAAAAAAATGTAATAAACTTAAATGAAATTTTTAAAAAAATATATAGTTTACAATTTTAGTTCTTGATATTAAATTCCACATGCAGTATGATATGACCTCAGTTTCGACATTTTCCTCCTATTGTTAACAAATTAATATAATATGCGAGAATCTAATTAGTTCTCCCTCAAATGTAACGACTATTTGTCCCATTAAAGATATTGATGGAGTAGTTCTAATAATTGGGATGAACCTCCAATAACTCTCTTGATTAATTTACTAAGAAATAAGTAGCTTCGCTAAGGCACCAAACAGATCATTCAAATCGCTAATCTTATTTAGATTGCATGTATGAAAAAAATGTAACATATACAACTTAAAATATTACCTTAAAAAACCAATCCCTATTGGAAAAAAATCGTAAAACCAGTATAAAAAACCAGTAAAAATGATACCAGAACCAGTATGACCATACTGGAAATTTAAAACCTGGTATAATACCATACTGGAAATTTTAAAACCAGTATGGCACCATACTGGAAATTTCAGAACCAGTATAGCACCATACTGGAAATTTTAAAACCAGTATAACACCATACGGAAAATTTTAAAACCAGTATAGTGCCATACTGGAATGTGTAAAACCAGTATGGCACTATATCAGAAATTTAACCAGTATGGATCATACTGGAAATTTCGATACTAGATATAAAATCGCACTGGGAATTTTGATACCAGTTTTCAAACATACTGGGAGTTTTAAAGTAGTTTTAAAATATAGCTTCATTCTTAGTAAGTACATATTGTTCTGAAAATCTAACGGTTTTGACATTTTCAAACTTCGTTTATTTTATTTATTTATTTATTTATTTAAATTATATACTTCTTTCAAATAATTAATTTCTTAGATTTGTATAAGAATTCTTAACGTATATATCAAAGGCGGTTATAGCGTACATTTTCTATGTACATTAATTAAAAAAATACATATTTAAAAATATTAAAATCCTTTTATAATTTTGAAGAAAAGGAAGTTTTTGAGTAAAATTTTAACACATTTTAATTATTTTAAATTCTGCTTAAAATCATTTAAATGTAAGTAATTTTTTAATAAAAGAAATTTAATACTAATAGATTGTGTTTTTATACGTTTATTATTTATTTACTTATTTATTTTTTGATTTACAAAATTTATTTTATTCAAAGTCATGATGACATATTATTTAATTGCATCACTTTAAATTTTATTATAAATTGTTTTTATTTATTTATTATATTTGAATTTATTCTAGAACAATGTTACTCCCAACCGAAACTAATTTATCAATTCGCGAAATAAATTAATTAGTTTAGGTTTCAAACAACTTCGTAGCAAAAGAAATATGTTTTCATAAATTAAAAATTGATATAAAATCTCAAATTTTTTCCTTCAAACATAAACCTCTCCTTCATAAATTTATAAATTTCAGTCCGTTTTAGAAATTTGTAATTAATAAATTTAAATCATAAAACAAAATAAACTTTTTTTGAATGAAATTAATAAATTTGTTTTATAACTATATAGTTAATTCAATTCAATTGAATCTATAAAAGCGAAAAAGAGCGATTAATTCAGAAACGAATGGGAACCACGCAAAAGACGAGAATCGACTTTTAGTAGTTCGTAAATTCTATATCAAGCTACCACGAATCGATGAATTAGTTCGTTAAATCCATATCACGCTACCTGAGCTATATAGCACAGTTTTTCTAGTTCTTTCCGTTTCTCTGTCTGAACTTCACAGCCAATCACACTTGTTTACATCCGGTCCGGACATCGAGCATCGTGGAAAGAATGGCGGTATATTTTAGTAAGTGCATTTTTCTCTTTATTTCCTGCTTTTATTTGCATCTTTGTTAGTTACAGAAATGTTAAAACGTACGCTTGAGTATGAATAGTGTTTATATTTTAAGTTATCAAGACATATATTACGTTCTTGAATTATTACTGCTTTGCTTGTGCATGCATAGGTTAGGGTAACGATATATAGACTTCATTGCATGAGAGGAAAGTATTTTGAATGTTTTTTTCCTGGGTTTCTTAATGAAACTTTGATTGAATCACTTTGTCCACATGTTTTTTACATAAATTCTCACTAATATCACCGTTATTAACAAATTAATTGTTTATTTAGTTGTATATAATATTTGTAAACTTCGCATTATATATTAAGTGTTAATCTCAAATTCTTTTGTTATTTTTAATGTTTAATTTTATTTTAAAAATTTTAAAGCATTTAGTTTTAATGATATTTTATTAACTGTTGGTACCCTGAAGTTTCTGTAAAACTAAAATATCATTTTAAAAACAAAGCAGTTGATACTTAAAAGTTTGATATTACTACCTAGTTAATAGCGTACATATATTTTGTAGATGTATAATTTCTAAATCAATTTTTTTTTTTCAGAAATGATTTGGAAAACAGCATATTTCATTTTTATTTCAATAGAGGTATGTTTTTCTAGTTCTTGACACATTCAACATGCAAACTATTATAGAATTTTTTTTTAAAAATTCGATAGTTATTTTATCTTTTATAAATCTACATTTAGGGATATTTCAGTGTCAGGATCCATTGCACCAGCTACAACTGTCACGATGCCTAAAAGATTTTAAGCTTACAAAATTTATTTATTATTTAAAAAAGAAAGACTAGTAGAGATTTGCCTGGGATGGCTACAAGTTATACTCTTTAAATTGGTCCTGTTCTTTCATGTTTTTGTTTTAATTTCTCCAGGAGGTGGGCCGACCCGAAAGTGGCGGTGATGTTTTTAAGATGTTTGCAAAACTCCCAGAATTCTGAAAGTTTTAGTTATCTATATCAATAAAACATTTTGCAAAAAACATAGTAGTTTGCAGTCCTGAATTCATTATATTCTTATCTTTAAAGTGATACGGTGTATATAAAGATATTCAGTTTGTTAATAAATTGAATTAGTGAAACCTTTTTGTAAGTTATCATATTGTAGTTACAAATTAATTATAAAATAGAACTGAATGCTTCTTAGATTTTAATGAATATAAAAAGTATATGCAAATTTAAATGTTTCAATATTTTTACTTCTGAGTTCAGCCACTGAATAGTTCAATTTTTAGCTTTACGTTCAAATTTTATTTGTTTAAAGACTTGAATATGCTTTGCGTGATAATGAATTTAAGTGTTAACCTTTTGACGAAGTTATAAGCTGAACTGTTTAAAAATTATTGTACTGAAACTAAAATGGTCAAAAGTTACTTCAGATCATCCATACTTAAATTTTTGCATTGAGTCACTTTAAAAAGTTGGTTGGTAATGTGCTTTCATGATGTGGGCGTTTGTGAATTCTTTTGTGTTGTCAACAAGAAGTGGGTAGTATGAGCCTATGATACCTTTGTTAGACATTAACTTCCCTTTATTAGAAATATCTTTCAAATTACAAAAATAATAAAATTTTGGTGGACCATCATTTTTTCTTACTATTGTCGTGTTGATCTAAGTTTCAATTAGTAAAAATAAGTAGTAATTGCAATTGTATTTCTCATACTTAATAGTTATTCTGAAAAATTATTTTACTGCATAAATTAGACTATATAATTTGGATAATTGTTTATTCTTAATTATAAATAATTTATTTTAATCTTTTATTTATTTACAGTCTGTGTATTACAATAGCTGATCTATAAATTAACATCATACATTGTTTGAAATTTTAGATCATATTTAGCTGTAACTGTATATACTTATTTTGAACCAAAGTAAGGTTTAATTTAATATTATTAGAATAGTACAAATTTCTATGGTATTATGTTTCAAGATTTTAATAATAAGATTAAATACTGAGTCTAACTTTTTGTATGTGTTGCATATGTTACTGTAGACAATGGATTTTTTAAAAAATGTATGATTGAACAGTTCCCTGAATATTCGTAATCTTATTAATATGCATACATATTTCATTTTAATTTTGTAAGAATTGAATATATGAAATCTGTTTTTTTGGCATTCTGGGTCTTTGTCTAAGTTATTTACATCTCTAACAGCTAGTTTCTGAGTTTTTAAAATGCATAAAAGTGAATTAAAAATTGGAGTAAATGTAGTACCCTATTGATATAAATATTATTATTAAAAAGAAATAATAAGCATAATGCTTTACCAATTTTAATCAAGTCATATGAGCTGAAAAATCTATGCATCCTATTTGTGTCATGGTAAAATTTATCATAATCATATGAAAAATTTAACATAATTAAGGTTTTAGTTAATATAACCTTAATTAACTGTCATTTATAGCATTTTTCATTGTCTATTTATTTATTAATATGATGTGAAAAAAGTTGAAAGCTTTTAAAAATTCTTTACTATTTTTATTCATTTAATAATTTTTGTTGTCAATTTAATAGTTAGGAGAAAGTATACAAATGTCAAAAATGTCTAATCGAATTAACACTGCAATCTGAAATATTCACTTAATCAACATTGTAATCTAAAATTTAGCATAAACAGATAAAGCATAATATTAAAAGATAAGGCAATGTTAAAAATGAGATTTTTTGAAATTGTTGTTTAGTCTACACATTCTGTTAATTCAAATTTTGTTTATATTAGGAGCTCTAAATGGAAACATTGTTGCTGGCTCTTATTTGGTGAAGTTAGAAAGATAATTCTAAGAGATAGACATTAAAGAAAAGTCTGAGGGATCCTGCACAACCTCCAAAATAGATGGTTAGGTGACGTCGAAGAGACTTGAAAATTGACTGTTAGAAAGTGCATGTTTGACACAGCTAAGGCCTGCAAGCGACGGATCTGTTTGTGGAAAATAAAAGTGAATCACAACAAGGGAGAGATATCATTTAAACTATGCGAATTAATCAACTTTTTGAAAGCTATATTTTTGAATTTGCACACAAGTGTACTAAAAGTGCTTTTCAGTCGCTTCACGTCATAGAAACTACGAAAATATGACAAATTTGGTTTCATTTGATTATAAAAAGATTAATATTTTTTAGGCTGTTATGGTAATGTTTATATCAATTTAGTAATTGTGTAATTCTTATATCTTATTGAAGACAGAGTTTAAATTATGTCATATTCAATGTTTAAAAGTTTTAATATTGTGTTGTGTGTTTTTATTCAGTATATATATTTATTATTATATTAATTATATCTTGTTGAGTTCACACCAATTGTGAGATAAGAAAAGCCTTTGAAAATTTATGCTTTATGAACTTGTGTCGCTATATAAATAATTCGCTCTTGAGATTTAATTTTTGTAGGAGATAACTTTTTTTCCTAATTTATTTTTCAGATATTACGTGATAAGTAAATTATCATAAAAATTAAATACTTCAAATAGAAAATGAGTGTAACAAATTGTGCTTTACGTCAAGGAATCTTAAGAAAAATGTCAATAGAATGACAGTAAAATAATTCAAATTTTTTATTTATATTAGTTAATAACTTGTGTCATTTGAGCTTTTATTTGTAGCTATTATTACTACTCTAACCACTATTATGTTTTAATGATTAAAGTTAACTATAATTTAAATATCAAATATATCTAAAATTAAAATGGATTGTTATTAAATCTATAGTAGCAAGCAAGTACATTGGTCAAGATGTAACATGACTATATAATTATATTTTACAATGTCCCATTTCAAAGTAAATGAACAATGTCAAATTAGATTGATTTCAAATATTTTTGGCGGCATTTCAAACATTATTTGGTATATGTGTTATTTGTATTCCATTTTATTTATCAATTACTTAAATATAAACCAAAGTTAATTGATTTAAATGAAATCATAATTTTATAATTAGATTGTTTAAATTAATATCTATAGATATATACACTTAACATGGTCTCCTTATTGTGCATGTGAATTTGCATTTGTCAAACATTTCCGTGGCTTAATTATTAAAATTTATTTTGTCAGTTGAAAAGATATGAAAAAAAAAAGTTAACAATTTAGATTTTGACTTATTTTAGTCTGATTTTTGGCTATTCATTACATAATATTTCTAATCCTCAATCAGTTTTCATAAAATCTGAAGAATGCATTTACACTTTTCTAATGTTGCTGCAAAACATTTTTTGTGTAGCATTTTAGATTCAAATATTATTGACAATTATTTCTAATATATTAATTAATTGTTAAAAAAATTTCATTAACTGTGAAGAAGTTTAAAAAATAAAACAGTTAGTTTGATTTTTATAAACATAATGCAAGCTATAGCTTTTGACAAAGTGTGAATTGAGGTCAGTGTTTTTTTTCCCTGTATAAACCAGGTGACTTTATTTATTTACACAATTGTATTAATGTTTTATTTTCTAATTTAGAGCAGTTTACTAACCTTCCTGTATCAAATTGTAGTTTCTCACTATACTTGTGTTAAAAATAAACCGTTACACCATCCCAGTATACTGGGTTCCTGTATCATACCGGAATAAATTTTATACCGGCTTATGAAACACCGGTCCCGGTATGGTACTGGTTCCGGTATCATACTGGAATAAATTTTATACCGGCTTATGAAACACCGGTTCCGGTATGGTACTGGTTCCGGTATCATACCGGGATCCATTTGATACCGGCTTATGAAACACCGGTTCCGGTATGATACTGGTTCCGGTATCATACCGGGATCCATTTGATACCGGCTTATGAAACACCGGTTCCGGTATGATACTGGGTCCAGTATAATACCGGATCCAGTATCATACCGGAACCGGTGTTTCATAAGCCGGTATAAATTTTTTTATACCGGGAATTTTTTCCAATAGGGATGGCTGAATAAGATGTTGTGTTTGTAGAATATTATTTTAAAAAAAGATATTTCCCAAACTTGGGGGTTGGTTTTGTGATAAATACGATTTGTATTTTACGAACAAAGGATTTTAGATTCTAAATACGTCGCTTAGACAATATCACTTCTATCTGCTAAATTTAAAAAAATATCATTTCTAGTTGCTAAAGTCAATAAAACGATATTAACAGGACATTTAAATCATATTTATTAAGCAAATGATCAAAGATACTTCAAACTTTTTCATATTACTTTAAACCTTTTTTTAAAAGGCTACAAGCATCTGCTTGTTTTACGTTTCTATTAAATTCTGGAATACATAATGTTTTAAATGTAACATAATGTAGCTATTTCCAAATTTTTGTTAGAAAAAGATATAAAAAAATTATATTTTTATGCATGATTATTATTATTAGAAATATTTTTATGTCAGAATTAAATAAAGTAAAATCTACGTGATTGGTATGTGACAATCAGAATAACTTATATGTCAGCTTATGTTCAAATCCTTTTAAGAAAACAAGTATTAAACGTTCAATATTGATTTAGAAAATCAATATATCTCAAAGCAGCCATCCACTGGAAGCCTTTTAATCGTTCTCTTTGGCATATTTGCGAAAATAAGAATTGGGTCTCCTATTGAGGGAATGGTTTTTCTCTCTAATAAAAGCCTTCTTTAGAGATCTTTTAAGAGAGGAAAAAATACTTTCGAAATTCTCAGGGGATTGAAATTTCGGAATCAGACATCACACCCGCGATTCAGTTCCCGGAATACAATCCATTTCTCAGGTAAGCAGAATAAAGAAACGGGAGAAAGTTGGATAAAAGTGTAGACAACAATGAAGTGTTTGTGAATAAGTCTCATTGGGGAAAAAGTGCCTTCAACTTAAAGTTTTAGGAATCGTTTCTATATTTTTAAAGAAGTTTTATAAAATTGTCAGCTTTTATCGAAATTTCTTTTTTTCTTCCGGTTATTTATATTACCATTGTTTTGTATAAAAAGCTTTTCTTTCTGTTTGGTGCAAATGAAGTACATTAAAATAAATGAGGATTTACAAACTACAAAACGCTATCCTGTTGGCTCAATTTGTAGGACCTAGAAACTAGGTAAACATCATTTTTGTAAATTGTCTTTTTCTAAACTCAAACGCAGTTATCTGAACCCTTCAGCTCAATTTTACATACGAGATAGTTAATGTTAATTAAGATTTCATATTGAGATAGAATTTAAATTCAGAAACATGTGTTTTATTTAATTAATTAATTGAAATAGCATATTTTTTCCTCACACTTAATGTTTTGATACGACTCTTCTTAAGTTTAATTCTCTTGAGTTTGAAATGTGGTTGATTTTGAGGAATTAAAATCAATTTAGACTCATTTGCCATACATTTTCTCTTTGACTAGTATAGCTCACTCACCTTCCAATAAGGTAACACATTTTTATAAGCGATCGCTTGTCAGTTCAAGCACTACTCCCGGCAAGCATTAACCAGAAGAAAACTGCTCCCTCCATTGGTCTAACCCTGAGAAATTTTTCAGCTCTATCAATAAGCAATAATCAATCTCTATCAATAATAAAGTTTCAATCAATAAGCCCTGGGCAAAGGCCAGTTTGTCCATATACTTGTTTCAAAAACTTCTTGTCTTCTGGGTAAGGTTCCAAATTAGGAGAGTAGGCTGTTGAACTTTGATACAGCCTTAAAGATCTTTTCGATTCCCCCCGATATGAGTTGTCCATTCAATAAATGAAATAAATTTAAATGAAATAAAAAACCTCTGCATTTATGTGAAAAGTAAACATTCATAGTTTCCTTATAACTTCTTTAAGCAAATTAAAAACATGTATGAATTTATATCAGAATGACAAATCATTATTAATTTAGTGGGATTGTATTTTTATCAAACATTTATTTACTAAAAGAAAATCAATCCCAAAAAAAAGTATAAATTTATGCTCGCCGTTAGCTCCAAGCGATTTCCCCTAAAAAGGACAGAAAAGATTAAATTACGTCCATTCCTTCTTACATTCTCTTTTAATAACAACCATCAACTGAGTCAAAGGCCAGAGATTTCCTATCATTTTTGTAATTGTTGGATGTAATATATTTTATTAGGAATCAAGCTTACTATATTTATTATTTTTATTCGTAGACTTTGAAAAGAAAGGATTTCAATTCTATTTTCTATTCTTTTTGAGTCAAAAGATTTCACTCAAGAATATATATATATATATATATGTCAAAAAATTGAGAAAATATGCACAAAATAATAAAAATTATTAAAATTATTTTTAAAAGTATTTAAAGAAATATTTATTTTTTATTATTAAAAAAATTAAAAATCCGGAAAATAAATTAAATATATAATCTCTTCATCACCTGACCCGATTATATCTGCAAAAAGGAGTGCTTTCTAATATTGTATCAATATAGCCAAAGCAAAATATATCAATACAATAGTGTGAGAAGCAATAAAAAAAAACTGAAACAAAAATAGAACACATTAAGTAAAAAATATATACGAAATAAAACATTTCAAGCAAAAAAACAAAATGTAAAGAAATCACAGAACAAAATACGAAAGAAAATTTATATAGTGAGGAGCGAATTAAAATGAACTTACGCGTACCGGAATCTTTCAAGAATGACTTAAAATATTTTCGTAATAAGGTTGCCAGATTAAAATATATGAAAACAAATGCATGAATAAAGTGATATCTTATGGCACGTTCTTACTGCGATACTGAAGTCTGTTTAATTTGTTAGTTACCTTGGATGGGCCCGAAAATAGATGTACGCAAGGCAAAAAGATCATCCCCTGTTGAAGATCAATGCAAAACGTGTAAATCCTGTTTCTTTCTTCTTTTCTTTAAATCAACTTCGGACTGACTCATCTTCGTTTGTTGTTCTGAGAACATCCTCCCCGATGCAATGTTTTCAACGTTTTACTTTGATAAATCATATTTTGATCATTTTCTCCCGTTTCAATAGACATTTCTAACATTTTTTGATAAGCTCAATTTTATGAATACAAAATATGTTAGATTTCAATACATTAAATCCTTTTTTTAATCCAATATGCAGGAGTTGTTTGATGAAACTCATCAACAAACCATTTCTGCTTTTCTAGGGCTAAATCGAATTTGAAATTATATATAACAATTTATTTACTTTTTTAAAAATTTTATCTGATTATGTAAAATTTTGAAATTATCTATTTCACATTGTATGGTTTTACTAATTTAATGAAGATAAATTGTAATGTTTACTACATCATATCTTGATCCGTTTTAAATCTGTTTATTTGGCGGAGCTCGTCTTTTTTGTAACAAGTGCCATTAAACTCAAATTTCATTTAACTCAACTGAATTAGAATACATTCTTTTGCTTTTATTACCCTTAGCATTTCTTCACTTGGGCTTTTTTAAATGAAATATTACTTTTAACTGTGTTAAATTTTTTCATTATTATTTTCAAAACAATTTTTGAAATTTGCCTCAAAGTGCCAGCAAACGAAGTAAAAAATCAGTATTCATTTACTTGTTCGGCTTACATTCTCTTTATCTTAAATAAAAAGAAAGTAAATGCTTTGGCACTTGTTACTACCACCAATTAATAACAATTTTATAGTTTGGGGGCTTACATAGAGCTTCATTGCAGGCATTATCCATTAAACACACCTGTTTGCAATATATTATAGCTAATAGTTTCGTAATGCGCCATCATATTTTAAGTAATATTTGGCATAAAACCCCGTTTCATTCTTTATTTTAACTGCTTTCTTAAGCATTATGATACCGCTTAAGGGAGTTACAATTTAATGGTGAGACAATTTAAATATATTTTTCAAAAAAATGGACCGAAATTATTTATTGCAAGCATAAAATATTTAGTTTTAAGTTAGTTGTCTGACATTTTGATGTAGATTCATCTACTGAAATTTTCTTATAAGATAGAACTGACTAAACAAAGTTTTGTAAACATAATTTATTTACTGTTTGATAGAAAAAACGGTTAATACCTCTCGATAGCAATTTAAATTTGTATATCATAAAAATATTGCGTGATAAGGTAATGTTTAAGAACTACTTTATATCAAAGAAACACCGTGTTTAATTTTAAGTCTTCGTTTTAAAATAATAATCAAAAGTAAAAACTTAATAAGAACATAAAGTAATAAAACGTGATGATAAATAAATATTCGAGGCAAATACCTACAAATTAGGGATAAATAAATACTGATACTAAATTGAGGGTGAGTGTAAAATCGTCAATCTATTATTGACGACTGGACAACATTGTTACAGTATTGCTATGGTAAGGGGTATTATGGAAATAGGTACCTTATGTATTAATAAAGCTGCTATATTAATAGATTTTAAACACCTCCGAAAGACAGAGTTGAACCAACATATTTTTCATTTAAACAATATATTTATGATTTTCATTGCATTTCTGATTATAATAACCAAACATCTTCGTGTGAGTAAACGTACTATAATGTGATTTTCTGGTCAATATAAATGCATACTGACAACACGAAAATATAGTTTACGCCATTACACTTTTATATTTTTAAAGAGATACGGGCTTTTTTAAACGGCTCATTTACATTTTCTTCAAAGATAAATCAGACATGTCTGCATAATTAGATAAAAGTTTTTCAGCTAATATATCTAATTGCAAGCGTCACGAACAGGGCAAAACCGAGGAATCACCCTTAGCTACATAAATTGAAAATATAATAACTTAATATAGTGCTATGTATTAAGATATAATATTAGGGAGACCAGAAAGTAATGCCGTTTCGGTGCACTAAATATTCGTTAGTCTTAAGAAACAATTCCTTTTTTCGATCCATTTCGATCCGACATTCAAAGGTTGTTATCAACGAGAGTCAATACATTATTCATTGAAAATAAATGCAAAAATCAAATGCACCGAAAATACATTAATTTCCAGTTCTCCTAATATATATATATATATCTGCTATACATATTTGCAAAAAACAGAATGACTTTTTTTTCCCTTTAACAATAAAATGTAGACCACTCAAATTGAAGCAGGAATCGATCCAATATAGTGTAAGTGAGAAATGGTGTTTAGGGTAAACGGATGATGATTCTATTTATCTTTCTTAATGTTGTGATTTGTCAGAAGTGTTTCCACTTATGACATCGTTCTCTACCGGAAGTAAATGTTTATCATGAAAATATAATAAAATGTTTTGTCTTGTATACGAGCTCAATAAAAATTCTATAAGCTTCTTCAGAAATCTTGTAATTGCATTACATTATTGTTTTTTTTTCTTTTTAATTCTACTGATACTAACTGATACTTTTCTAAATGATACTCTAATTCTAACTGACACTTTTGGATGACAGTCAAAATGTATCCGTTCGACACTAACGACTAATTTTATTGACTTCATATGATCAGAAGTTTTTTTTTTTTTTTTTTTTTTTTGGTTGCAAATTAAAAGTTTAAAATTTATCAGTTGAGTTCTCAGAAAAAAAATCATGTTTAAAGCAATATCAATCATTTATGCTTCATATTTCATTCTTGATTCTATAAATAGTAATTAAAATTCTATTGACTTCTATTATATCTAATCAATTGAAACACATAAATGAAATGTCTGATATTGGTAAAGCTTTCGTGGCAAACGAGATTTTAAATTGCTGTTCTAATTGAAATTTATATTTCTCTACCACAGGGATAAACTTCCCTTCTAACTGTACAAATTTTGGCATCTCTGAATAGTTCATACAAATTACTATCAAACAAATAAACTTTATGATATCTCAGAGCTTATGAAGTATTAGTCACCTTACACTACAATTATTCCACCTTAACTTATTACTTTTATTTCACTTTTCACGGTAACTTATTTAATTTTAATTTGATATTGTTTGTTAAATACTAATTTTAATTTTTTTATAATCAACATTTATTTTCATAATTATATAAATAGAAAAAAAATATTCCCTGTGGAAATAAAATAGCGTAAAAATATTGAAACTTCATTTGGTATAAAAAATTAATATAGTGGGTAGAAGTCAAAATGTTTCGAACACTCAAAAATAGACGTCCATTCTCATGACTAACTAGAGGTGAGAGATTAGTATGAACATTGCAGCATTTACTTTTAGCGAGTGAGAATGAACACTTATTCTTGAGCACTCGAAATATGTCTACTTTTATCACATTTATAATTTTTTATGCAAATAGAGTTTTTACATTATCAAATATAAACTAGTATTTGTTCTTACTTATTTATTTTTTTGTTATTTTTCATCTTTTATTATTTATAAAAAAATCATTCTTGTTTACTTTTATCTTGAATGAAAATACTATGAAGATAAAAATGCTCTATTTCACTAATCAAAATAAAATACTTAAGTATGTTATATTTAAATGAGTAATAAATTTATTTACCTATCAGATATGTATCAAAAGCTATTTTATTAATAATTAAAGCAGCAGTTGAAATAAATGTATTATAAATTTTATTTATTAATCCAAGTTCCAAAACTTGTTAGTTATCAGTTAATTTATTGCTGTAAATGAATGAGTCTATAGCTTAGAGTGAGAATATATTTAGAATTTTTTTTAAAAAAAATCAGGTTTAGAGGCTTTAAAATTCAGATGTATAATAATAAGAATACTTTTAAGATTTTTTTTTTACTTTGTTTTTAAAAAGTAATTTAACTGGAAGACTTATTATATTTGCTGTTAAATACCGAAATAGAAATCGAATTCCAATCATCAATGCCTGGTTCAATATTTTTATTATTTGAAAGTTTGCATTCTACATATATATTATGAAGACAATTTACTTGATGTTTTTTATTCAATTATTGATCCTAAATGTTTTGTAAATAGAACTGAAATTGGAATTGAAACTGGAATTGAAACTAGTTGAGAAACACACCACACCGCCACACTAGATGACTAGCACACCACATAACAATGTGTTTAAAAATAGTTGAGTGTTTCCATTTTTAAATCTTAACCTAATTTAACTAGAGTGCCCGTAAGAAATATCATATTTTTGGTACATGATAAACTTGTATATTTTTAGTGACTAGACGATCAAAATTTGCATTTTAAGAAACCGTCTTTTGGCTATAGTTAGGTTAACATCAAAACAATCGAACATTTTCTATTCATTTATTCTAAATATACCTAACGTAATTACAACCTTAGCTTCTTAGTTATTTTCGTTTACATTGTAGCAAAATTAAATGAAATGCATATGGCTTAGCGTATTCATTTATCAAAAGTACAAACTCTATACTCCGAAGGGAAATGAAATGCACCATTAGTCACATGTGATGGATAGTACAGAAAATCGATTACGTTACAAAACTAATCTTATGTTTTGAAAAGTTCTAGATATCGTGAAAGTAAATTACACTTGGAACAAAAATTGAATATACACAAAATGTCCAAGCATGAAATGTGTAATAAATGTGAATAAAATAGTAGAGAATGTACGTAAAGTAGTAGAGTATTTATCTATAGACAATATGCTTATAAGCATGACATTTGCATAAATGTTCTGTTATATTATTTACATGCTTTTCATTGAAAGATCTGTCCATGAAGTAATGCTTTTTGCCAATCAATATCACAGTTGAATATCTGTTGCGTGTCTTAGTAAACAATTTTTAAAATAACATTTAAAATTAAAGGTCTATTATTTAAAAACTTTAATGCGTTCATAGTCATAATATAATATTTTCGCTTACCGAACAGGCTATTAATACAATAACAGCCTGTGTTAAATAAAATTTGTGCATGTATCACATTGTGTAAGAAGATAGCCTCAAAAGCCGCTCATATTTAAAATTTACTTTGTGAAATTGTTGGTTGACAACGATAATTTTTTTATATATAAAATAGAATTTTTCAGTTAGCATGTCGATGTATATGTAGACGTGAAATTGTTTTCATTTATTAGTTTACTAGCTGTACCCTGCGTGAGTTGCAACGCTTTCAGTTTGAATTGTAATTTTGTATTTAAGTGTGTAAATGAGATTTGCGATTGTGATTTGAAATAAGAATTTCATTTAATGGTGAAAAAACCAGTTAATTCTTTAGGATATCGTTTGTGCATTTTCAAACAGACATGTATGGTGATGCACACGGGCAATGAAACATATTTTGGATGATGTCCTGAAATAAATCTTGATCAATGACAACATCAGGTATTTCTGCTGATATGATATGATCAATTTGGCATGGTGTGATTTTTTTAAATAAGCCAAATCAGAATGTGTGCATGTTGCAATCCACATTTTTTGCCAATCAATGGAATACATCAAACACCGCGTCTCTCCAAAAGCATAACGCTTAACAATGAAATAACAAAAAGATTTCAAAAATTTTTTTAACGCACGTGCGATAATATCAAGACAATCCAATGATGATTGTCCTGGTAACAAAAGCTCTTTAATTTCAACCCAAGTAGGATTGCCTGTAAATATAATAAATAAATCTGGGCGCCCATATGCGCGAACATATGTCATTGCATCCTGTGAGTATTCATACGTGGGTCTTGGACTCCATGTAAATGTAGCCAGCAGTATAATCATTTTTCCCATGTCATTACGATTAACGTTTATCTTAATTACTGCATATCGTGAATGAATGTATTCTTTTGAACGTAATTTGGTTTGATTTAATTTAAAACACAATAGGAGTTCGGTTTCAATTATCGCATACCCATTGTGGGGAGAGTAGATATCGACGATGTCAACCGTCATCTATGAAAAGGTACCCCGACATAGAGTCGAGTTAACATGTCTCATATACTAGTAAATTGTAGTTGTGATTTTGTAGTGGTAGATACGTTACAGTACTCCCCCACCAGAATTATAACTGTGATAGAATTTGATGAATGGAAACCACTAGTTGATTCATTGCTGTTTTTTTGAGAATCCGGGAGAGCTACTGTACTAAGATCACCGTACATTTTGCTGATCGTGAGAGCTGTACTAAGTTCACGGTCGTGGTCGCTCCTGTGTTGCCTTTAGCAGTCGAGTGTATGTTTGCCGACGTTGTGTTTTAATTGAGACTGAGTAGCAACAGCTCGAGGAGGTGGATAATGTCGCAATCACAAGCATATATGGCAACGTAACCTGACACCAAAGTAATGTGTAAAAGTACAAGTATTTTTTTAAAAATTAACGAGTAAAAAGTACAATTAAAAGTACAAGTACTAGACAAAAAAAGTAACGATTTAAAAGAACATTTCTAGGAAATTGAAAATTCAAAGTAACCTAATATTTTATTGAATAATATTCTTATGTTCTTTAATGCTTTTGCAAAATTGGATTTATTTATTTAATTATTTTTAATTTTGACCCCTATAAATAAATAAACCCCTATAAATCCAGTAAACTACAAATTATATTTTTTTTAAATATAAATTTTTTTTATTTTAAAATATTTCATAATGGCAATTTTTGGAATTGTAATAACGATGTGCAATACTAAATCCACTCATAATCAAAAATATATGAACAAAAACTTTATTTAAAATTTTATGATATGAATAACTAATACGTTTACGTAATAGTATATATGTTACGTTTAATATAATTCAAAAAAAAATATTTTGTTGCAAAATAAAAAAAAATATATAATATTTTAGATTTTTTTAGTGCATACTACATTTCCATTAAATAAAGCATTTTTTTCTATAATTTAATACTTTAACGTTAAAAAACGTAAAACTTGTGCCGAAATTTTTTGTAATAGTAATCTGAAATTAGTTACATATTTAAACTATTTAAAAAAATATCCAATGCGCACACATTGTTAACAAAATTTTTAATTAACATATTTAAATGAATGAAAAATGTTTCAAATAAATATAAAATGTTATTTTATAAATAGAAAATAATTAGATATTAAAATATTACTTTTTTTTTTTTCAAAAAATATGAAGTGTTCTTAAAGCCAAGTTTAATAAATAAGGAATCTCAATTTATGCACATTAGTCCAGGTCACCGTGAATAAAAAGAGAAACAACGTTTTTTTTTTCTTTTCTTCTTTATGGTTACTTTATGGAGAGGTTGCAAAGACCGAAATAAATCAAAGTATCTTTGTGTCAATAGGACTTCAAAAAAACAGTTCATTTGTTATTTAAAGAAAACTATTTTCTAAGAGGAAAAAAAGCCCCTTCCCTTCAAAAAAAAAAACAATAATAATAATAATAATTCCATCCCATGTCGTGATAACAGTATTCATAAGGGCATTTGTTCATTCCAACCCCCCAAAACTTAAGAGTACTATTGAAAATTATTTCTTAGAATTTCATTTGGCTTGAAACTTCAAAATTTAACAAAGAAAAACGTTTTAGTGTTTGTAGAAGCATGCTGCTGTAACTACCATTCACATTCAGATTGTCACAAAGATAAGGATTCAGGTGTCAAGATAAGATTCAGGTGTTAAAATAGCCTGTTCACGGATGTCAGAATAAATAAAGCCTTCACACATTTGATGGTTGGATGAATTATTTTTCTTAAAATCGTATACAATTATTATACTTGATTTACAGAATTTCAAAGCGCACTTTTTACCATTCTGAAACTTTTTCTTGAGATGAAAACCACCGGTATTCAAAACCTTTGCTATTCATGTCATCCTTTATCACAGGCAATTTTCAGAAGATGAATAATGACTGTTCTGGATACACAATTCTGGAGAACACTCCACTCACAATGATAGTTGCAGTCAAAAAAAGATCAAAAGAGCCGTCTTTTCCCTTTCAAGAATGACAACTTTAAAAGGTCAAGATATTTAAACACGAACTTAGCTGTGAATGCACATATATTGCTCATTAATTTTATAAATTAAAAAAAAAACATTAAGATTAAGCATTTTGTTTTTAAATTTAATTATTTTTTTTTAAAAAGTTTACCGAGTTTTAGAAAAAAGTAATGATTTCATTCGACATTTCTGTTACAAATACTTTTTCCCTAAAAAAGTAACGAAAGTACAAGTAAAAGTACTAAATTAAAAAAAAGTAACGAAAGTACAAGTACTAAATTTAAAAAGTAACGAAGTGCAAGTAAAAGTACGTACTTTTTACTTGTACCGGCGGTATAAGTAACGAAAGTAAAAGTACTGCCATGTTTGGTCACAAGTAGCAAGTCAACTATTCAATGTGGACCATCCATCGAAGCGGGCGTTACTGTCAAGATAGGCGTGTTCACATCACATCCAAAGGTCACCAATGTGAGGAGAGTTGTAACAGGACATGTCAACCTTCATCTATGAAAAGGTACACCAACATAGAGTCGATTTAACATGTCTTATATACTAGTGAATTGTAGCTGTAATTATGTAGTGGTAGATACGCTACACCCATCATTATCTATTGTTAGGAGAACCTCTTCCTAAATGCTACACTTCTAACGTTTTACTTATGCTTCATCACATTTTAACTATTTGTCCTTGTTTTAACCAACGTTGTATTACAACATAGCACTATTTTATGTTTGAAGGATTTGTTGTGTGAAATCCATCATCCTGACATTTTCGAATTTCCGCGAGCTATTGCTATTTTATATTGTAAATAGCTGTCTATATTTGATTTTATACATTCTTATTTATTATCCATGCAACGTTTAACCTATTTCGTTTATTTTATATAACTACGTCTTTTTGGATTTTATTGACTTTTAAATATATTTGTCTCATTATTGAAGATTTTATTATCTTTATGTATTTTTTTTTAAATTGTAGTATGCACTTTACATTTTAAACTGCATTAACTTACTGTTTGACGCAGTATATCATCTTTTGGATCTTGTGCCATTAAACTCTGCATTCAACCAATCAACTTATCTTTTATTTAAAAAAAAATCTCATTTCATTCAGTCTATTCGAAATTTAGTCCATTTTTTTATTTCATTCATTCCATCTTTTTATTCAACTTCATAGTGTTGAAAATATTTCTTTATTTAAAAGAAAAAACAGAGGGTGAAAGAGAGAATTTTTTTTCATATGACTTCTCATTTAAACTCTCTCAATTCCTTCTCATTTCTATTTACCATTATTCATAGACTGTTACACTTAACATATAAAAAAAGCTATTAATATAAAACATATAATTATTTCAGTAAATCTTCTCTTTCAATAGTCCAACGAATAACGACTTCTTTTGCTTAGATATTATATTAGTATCTTACATGTTTGATAGTTTGACTCATCTTGCGAATCCAATCAATCTATGAAGCTATAAAATCAAGCTGTAGCAAAAAGGGAAAAATAAGGTAAGTTCCCTTTTCAGACTTCGTGATGGAAGAATCGATCAAAAGAAGAGTAAATATATGATAAATTACTGAAGGTTGGCAGAATAAAGCTTCATGACATTAAACATCTTTTTTTTTTCTTTTTTGTAAACGTAGAATAACAAAAAATGCCTGTTCATGTTTTATTTTATATGCTTGTCATTAAAATATATTAAACGCTTTCTTGAAAACTTGTGTGACAAGATACATAACTTATTTAAGAAACTATGAAATTCAAATTTACCTCTCAATTAAATTTTTTTTTCAGATCTGATGATTGAAGAATCGATCAAAGAAGACCAGACGCATGATAAATTACTATATGCTTGTTGGAAGATAGAAAAAGGCTTCGTGACTATGAAGAAGCTTTTGTTCTTCATATAAAGGCACATGAAAAAATAATTTTAGTATAAAATATTAAGTAGAAAAAAAATATTACTTAATATTGCGAAAAAAATTAAAGTTTACACAACTACTTATTTAGAAGGGAGCATTGATTAAATTTTTAATAAAAAATTTAAATAAGGCTAAAATTTTTGTTCAGTTAATCTGTAATTAACTATATCACGCCAGGGCGTTGTGCGAAGGATTGCAAGTCAAAAAGCAATTAAATTAATAGCAAAGTAGCTTGCAAGAAGTTTGGAACTAAAATCAGCACCAATCATAGTGCCTTGAAGAGGAGGTGTCCGACTAACCAAAGAGCAACAATGAATACAAAAAAGTACCGACCAGAAATTTAGATCTGTTTATAAGCCACCGGCTATGGCAATCCTTCAGACTGCTATACTTTCTTTTCATTTTGATGTCATTCTTTTTCAATTTTATATTTGTTTGTTTGATACATTTTTAATAAAGTAAGGTCCGTAGACCCTTCTGTCCAGGGACTCTTGATGGATCATGTGCTGATGTGCGTCTTTCTTTCTGTCGGCCCGGACCTCCCCGGTGCCTGCGGAGTATCGGAATCTTACATTCGGATGCTTCCGGGTCTCTTTAGTTTGTCGACAAGACTATGGTGCTCACCCTCGTATGTGGCTCGGACCCACGTGCCTTGTGCCGTGTATTGCTTGGCGCTCGTGCTGTTGCAGGTTTCTCCCGCGTGATGAATCTAGCAGTCTAGCGTATGGGACCCATGGATTGCCATAATGAAACTCTTATTAATTAACTATTTCTTTGTTGAGTGTTACTTTAACTGATGCCGGTGTTCAAAAATTGGAATATGGATTCTTAGTTTGAATTTAATGAGTGATATTATTATTTTATCCGCAAAATAGTATAATCCATACGATTAAAATTTGAATTATGAGGTACCTTTTGCATTTAGTTTGGTCCAGTTGCCATATTTATTCGATTATTGCCATATTTTTAGTAATTATAAAAATTTAAAATAATTTGTAAATTTCTATAATATTTGCAATAATTTTCTAAAATCATAATTTATTTTATAATACAACAACAATACTTACAAGCTCAAGAGATAATATAACCAATTATCAGGCATTATATTCAAAATTGTATTCTAAAATTTCAGAGTCAAAATATTGTTTTAAAACCTGAAGTTTTATTTTCGAAACATTGCCGTTTTAAGGGTTCTATTTTCAGATTTCAAGTGATGCATTGGGCTTTGCCGTGTGCATCGCATGCAACTGGTATTATGACACTTATTAAGGATGAATAATGATGTTTAAATGGGAAAAGGCATGATGTTCAACTTCAGGCATGAATTTGCTGACACAATACTTAGAAAGAAACAAGCTTTCAAGTCACAAAGTCCTCCATGTTCCCATAACATATCATACCTCGGGGGATACTGATCCAGGAGTTTTCTTGTCTTCTGGATTGGTTCAAAATGACAAGGCTACGCAGTTGAAAATTAGTAGCCGTAAACCCAAAATTGGATCGGCTGTTCAACGAAGGGTATAATATAAAATATAAAATAAAATCCTAAAAATTAAATTTCAGGTAACCGTGCAAATTTAAACCCTGATGAAATGCAAATTAATAATTCTTTGACGTGATTATTAGAGAGCATGGCTCAAACTGTACGTAAACTAGATTTAACTCAATAATTTTTTAAAATTAATTTAACTTTTCAAAATGGTATGTTCAAAGATATCAACATAATGGTTTAACCCTTTGGCAACGGCGGGCACAGCATATGTGCCGCTCAAAACATTTGACCTTACAACGGCGTGGGCACAACAGTTGTGCCGGCTATTTCTTTCCCCTGAACTTGTTTGACCACCCATTAACCTGTCATATTAACACACTCCTCTTTTAAAAGACCCTTTTGTTGGAAAATGGAGCGATGTATATCAGAGTCTTCTTTGACTTGGCTGAAAGAAATTCAGATTTTTTTTTTTTTTTTTTTGGCGAATTTTGAGTGCTTATAAACTTTTCATTGTCTTTATGATAGCTGTGCTATTATTTAATTATTTGTTTTCATTTGAGATCTATTTTATAAAATTATTTAATAATTAATTTATTATCATTTTTTTATTTTTTATTTTGTTTTATTTCAGATTCGGAGTCTTTTCTTTATATTATTATTCCCCATTTGTGTTTAGAACTTCATGAAAATTTCAATTATTTTTTAGTGAAAAAAATTTATTTTCCATACTAAATGTTTTATACGAAATTTCGTACATAAATATTTTGTTTAAGAACTAGAAAAATTTAAAAAAATAATAATTAATTAAGTTTTTATAGTTAAAATGAGCTTTTTTTAAGATCCAAATAATTTAAAAATAAAAACGCATTTAGCTTCTCATGGCAAAAAAAGAAGAAAGAAACACAAATTTCTTTGAAACTAAATTGCACTTTTTCTGATCTGAAGGGGAAAAAATTATTTTTGATGTAATTATTATTATAGAAAACAAGTATTTAATTCGCGTGAGAATTACATATATAAATGAATACGTTCGTTAACTTAAGCAGAGAATATTTATTTTAGAAATTATTTATCATAGCGCGAGAATTTTATTTTTGTTTACTACTTCAATGTAATCACCTAAAAAATCTAATAAATCGTACTAAATAAACATGTAAACATTTGTTTCATAATAATGACCTTATATAGTCGAAAATATATTTACTTATAATTAGCTTTTGTTTTCTCAAGTCAGAAACTTAAACTTCTGAGTTATATATTAATAATAGATATTTAATGGTAGATATTTAATAGTAATAATAGATTAATGGTAATAATAGATATTTAATACCACGTTTTATAGTGACTGACGTTACATGTCAAGTCACACGGGAATGATGTCGAACGGGATAAAAAGTATCCTATGTCCTTCTCCTGGCTCTAAACTACCTCCCTGCCAATTTTCAGCTAAATCGGTTCAGCCGTTCTTGAGTTATAAGTGAAGTAACTAACACGACTTTCTTTTATATATATAGATTAAGAATCGGACGGCCAAAACTGAATCTAACTCTCTTTTTCAAATTCAGATTGTTTTTAAACTTGTTCAAAAAATAATTAGTTGAAGAATTTAAAACCCTATTATTATTATTATCCCCTTTTAGTATGTACTGCCAGAAGGAGACTTGATTCATTTCTTTTTCTGCCACTTATCCATTTTCCTATATTCTATATATAAACTCATAACTATATATAAACATAACATAACTATATATAAACTCAAACATAAATATGATTGTGAGCTTTTTTTATTGGAAGAACTTCTGAAAATCAAAGAAATTCCCAATAAAAAAGAGTGAAAGAACAAGTATAAGTTCTTAATAGTGTATTGAAGGGGAACAGATATAGTTATAGATAACTAAAGATCAATGAATAATTAAAATGATTGAATTCTCCTTTTAAAAATTAACAATTCTCAAATTTGTCAAGTATGATGCATTTTAAAATTATGCAGAATCCTTCCTGTTTCAAAATAAAAACGATAACGCACCAGACGAGACTTTGGAGGTCTGCAAAATTGGCAAATGAATGGAAAATTGAGTTCAGTATAGATTTTTACTTCACAAGACCACCTTAAATGATAATGGTTGAAAAGTGAATAGAGTTGCCGGTGTAGATAAAAAAAAAAAGCGGCTCAATAAAAAGGATTGCAGTCTAAAGATAAAATCATTCAAACTGTGTCTTTTCTTAGTAGTTGTCATGCGTTTGGAAGGCAGAAAAGTTATTATGTGAACATCTATAGGATTGTTTTTAATATGTGACCTTGAACAACAAGTTTACTCTCAATGAAATAATCTCCATTTCTAAAAATGCCACCCACATGATAAGCTATTGAACTACGTACTGCCCCCCGCTCTATTCTCTGAGAAACATATTTTTCTTTCTAAGTTTCCAGGAAATATTTCTATCCGTGCCTTCACGGCTTGCCACAATGTAATTTACTTCTCACAAAATAAATTGTTTCCCTTATTTAGAAAAAGACATGATATCGAAATCATTTCTACCTTTCAGTATTGCCTCTTCCACAGGCGAAATGGCATTTCCTGCCTCTTTGTTTAGCTTCAGAAATATTGATAATATATTTCGGGGTCTGTCATTTTTAAAATTTTTAACAATAGCTAATTCTGGACACCTGAGGAAAGGACCACACAATTATTAAAGTAAATGCATGTTTTGCCTTCAGTATGTCAATCGAGCCTGTATGGATGTGTTTGATAGATGACCTGAAACTTTTTATTTTTAAAGTATTAGTTGTAAAGGATTTGAGGTCAACAGATACTTTCTTTTGAACTGAACTTTGCAGTTTTTAACATAAATAAAAATGAGTAAAACTTCTAATTATATTATAAACAAATTATCAAATCTTAGAATAAACATTATCAAATCTTAGCGATGTAACATTGGATATAATGAAACATTTAGCATACAATACGTACCGTTATTAAAATTTTAAACATATCAAATGCTCGGGAATTTTGTTTTAAATTTCATTTATTTTTTTAAATTTTTTATTTATTTATTTATTTATTTTTTGAAATGTGACAAATTTTTTAGGTAAATAGGCTCGCGAATTTTTGTTATAAAAAATGACAAGTTCATTTTCTATTAGAGAAAAAATAAAGAAAAAATTTATTAGAATTATGTACACAGAAACTGTCATATGCACGTATGTCATATGCTCATAAGTATTAGCTACATAGCTTTGTTCTTGTCACCCATATTTTTTCTTAAAATAAGAAAAAAACTGAATATTTAATCATTAAGTATGAAAAATAAATAATGTAGTTAAATGAATAAATTATAAGTTCTACATGCAAAATATTATTGCAGAAACATCCCGTTTATTAAAAGGGATTAAATAATTAGCATTAAACTTATTCAATTTTGTCCAAGAAACAATATTTAAAAATTTATTTTATATATAAAAAATATTAATGATTTAAATACAATTTTTTATCTCTTATGATATTTGTTTTAAATTTTATAATAGTGTACTTTATGCGATCTTAAAGGGGAAAAACACGTAAAATAGTTAAACAAAATCTGAATAAAAAAAAATTGCATTTGGCATCACTTTTTAAACCGATAAATGAAATGAACTTTCAAAATATAAAAAAAAAATAATGCCGCTCACTGCTTTACTCACATCTCATTTCAAACAGATTTGAGTTTTTTTTTTTTTTTTTTTTTCTTAAACAATATCATATAGGATAAATTTGTTTATAACTTTAAGACAAAAATAAAACTTCAAACAAGGTTCTATTTATCAACGTAATGTGTTTCTTTTGTAGCGGTCTATTTATAATCCTTCAAGAATCAAGCACATGAAAATACACGTTTTAAAAAAAAAAAAAAAAATTTTAAATAATTTATAAAATGTTTGCCTCTTTTAGAGAAATTGTAAATATACTTGGAAAAAAATTATCTACAAATGCTTCGTTTGTAGATCAATATAATCCTTTAAGAATCAAGATTCCTAATATACACCCTGTTTTTAAATAATAAATATTTTTAATAATTTATAAAAAAAACTTGCTTGTTTTTTAGAGAAATTGTTAATATATTTAGAAAAAACATTAAAAAAATTACATTTCAGCTTTTCTCTACATTAGAAAAAAAAAAGCAAGCCAAAATATGCATAACTATGCCAAAAATAACTACTGGTTTATAACCCTGCTTCTTCTCCCACCATGAAAAGTGAGGTACAAATTGCAACAAAATATTTCCTATTCATAACAGGTTAAAGTAGTTACCTCCCACTGACTAAGTGGGGGGATGAATTTCGGTAAGAAAGCGCCGTGGTAAGAGGAGAATTTTTTCATCTTTGTTGCCGTAGCCAAAAGGTTAAATTCGAATTGAATTTTGAAGCGCATACTATATTATGGTGTTGTGATAAAATTCTACGCCAATCAAAACGGTTGCAATTATCGTATTTCTCCAGGTCTAAAATTACTTTACTGATATATTCCTTGTGGGAAATGGATGTCACTCTTTATTTTCTCTCTTCTATTAGTTAGGAGTCTACTAGTGATGTAATTGTAAGAATGATTACTATTGCTCATGACTGTATTCTTATTTATAAGCCTGCGTGTCAAAAACATATTAATGATTTCTTTTGTTTCAATGGCCCGCTGGTGTATTGAGTTTATTGTTCCTCTCACAAGCAGATGAAATATATGATTTAGAGATTAGTACTTACTCGTCATATAATAATTCAATATGAATTATTAAAGATAAGAATCCATTCGGTAACTTTTTGTTAAATAAATTTTTTTTATTTATTTAAGAAATAAAATAATCCACATAATATAAAAAAATTATGTGTATCTTTAAGTATTTGGACAATATTTAATGAAACTTCATATAATATAGGTAATAAGTATTCTTTTTGATTATAGAAATCACGTGATATTTTTTATCACGATACAAGCATGCTCGGAGATATTCTTGATGAATGTAAACCGTACTATCTTGAAGCTTCTGAGAAAATTATCTAAATAGAATTTTACGAAGACGGGCTAATGTTAAATAAAGCATAATGAGTCTAGAATGAAATGAATGAGCGTGAAATTTCTAGATATTTCTTCCATAAAATTCTACATTTGACCCAATTTAAATGAAGAATCTTTATCATAATATATATTTCATATAGAGATTGCAAAATAATTCTCGTGGTGGTATAAATTATATTAACGTTATTTAACATCATTTTATCAATTTGTTAGAAAAAAATTAATATTTTATCTTATTTACTTTTTCTGTTTATAATTTAAAAAAATTTTCTTTTGTGGTCTCCAATAATCTACTTATTGTGTTATGATTTGTTTCTTTCTTACAAATTATTATCTTTATAAGTTTTGTTTTCTAAATTTGAAAAATATTTTTCTCGAATGTTATAAACAGTCTTCTTTTAAATTTATTAATGTGACTTTTCCTACAAACTAAACCGTATTTTAAAAATAACATACTTAAAGCATTATATAGTAATTATCTTTCTTTTATCTCAGACTTTCTGTTTCAAGAAAACTTTAATTTATTCAACTAATTATATTACGAATATATATTCTTTTAATATAATTAAAATAAGAATTTATAAATACTTAATTTTCTAAAAGAAATTTAATATGACTATTGAAACCAGAAACAACACTTTTTTGTATTTTTTTAATTTAATATAGGAATCAGACACTTAAAAGTCTGAAAACTCAAATATTTCTATATAAAGAAAATAAGATTCCTTTGAAAGTTAACAGATTGCGCTAATTTTCATTGCTAATAGAAAAATTCATGCTACTCCATTCCTAACTTCCTATCTTGACAATAATAACTTTAAATATATACGATTTAAAGTGCAATGGTTTCAATGTTTATTTTAGAGTCTGGATAATCATAAAGTTCATAAAGAAAAATATTTTAAAAGTATTATATCTAATTTTAAAATTGGAATATTAAACTACCTTTAAAAATATAATTAGATTTATTTCGTGTATTTAATATATTTCTATCGTTTATTTAGTTAAATATTTGCCTTTTGTAAATAGTCAAAATATTATTTTTCAGTTTAAATATTTGTTTTCATCCACCATGCTTAAGCTTTTCACAACCATATTTTTTTCTCCACAAAATATATCTGTTGCTGCTACCGGCGTGTGTTTTCTAAACATTTTTATTTTTTCAATAAAACTAACAATCTGAAAATCATATCTGAATAAATAATTTAACAAACCATATCATTTAATTTTTTTGCTGTTGCAATTTTCTTTCAAAACATGCAAATATTTGAACTAAGATTTACTTAAATTTTTTCAAATCATTTTTTCCAAGCGGGAATTTCATCATCTGTTTTCGAAATTTTGAATTGTATTGTGTTGGAGTCATGGTGGATGAGGGGATAAGGCATCAGTCTTCCAATGTGATAAACCTGGTTGGAATCCGTGTCATGGCTGATAGATACGAATTCCGCACCCGGCCAGACCCGATCACAGTGCTGATGGTTCTCCTCGGTAGTAGATGAGTCATGGGTTAGAGTCCCCTTCCCATCCGACTAATAATAAAAGGTTTTTGTGTTTTTCTACTCCACATAACGAAGTTGGTCACTCCACATAACGCCATCAAGAAGTTCTCCACGAAAGGAAAATTCACCGAAAACTTGATCCAGGAGATCCCTTATCTTCTGGAATATGTTCAAACTTACAAGGCTACGGAATTCAACATGGGTAGTCGTAAAACCAAAATTGAGTCGACTGTTCAACGCCGATTATGAAACGGTAGTGTGTTGCTGTGCTCGGAAAGATATGTTGGTGATCAAGAATTGGGATAATACTTTATTTTCGTTCGTATTATTACTATTAATTTTAGTTCGTAAAAGTCTGATCACAAGATTAAAAATAACTGAAACAATCCTTTTTTTTTGTACTTGCTGTCTATTGATGCCTCCCAACATTTCCCCTGAGGGGGTTTACCTTCCTTAGGTAAACACAGGGAGTCACGCCCCGGGGTACCCTAGTGATCTATCCTCCCTTCATTTTCCTCACCCTTTTCTCCTACTTTCTTCTATCTCTTCCCCCTTGTCGTGGTTGCAACATTAACTGGCTAGGGCTTTTTAACTGTGTTCGATTACCACCCTGTTGTATCGGACCCAGATGGGAAGAGACCACCCGCGTGTTTGCCGTATGTGGAGACCCGTGTCCCCGGAAAAGGGGATCCTGGCAGTTGAGGGGCATCTTGGTACCCCAATACACTGCTTTGGCCCGTGCTTCAGGTAAACGGGAGGTGCACATATGCCTGTGTGTATCAATCGGCTAGTCACAAATGACATCTGTTGGCTAGGGTCATGTCCGGGGTCACTTACTGGGCACCTCGTTAAGGGTGGAGGCTGCTTCAGGAGTGACTCGCGGACGTATAGCTATTAGTTAGCATTGATGTTAAAATAACGGATTGGTATCAGTACCTATCGGTTATTTGCATCCCCTTAGTTGGACTCCGTGGTGGGTGGTGCCGCTAGTAGTGGAAGCATTCGAAATTTTCTATGGCTTAAAATAGCATGGCGTTATGTTCTGCACACCATAGCAAAAACAGCGGAACAACTACTACACCGAATGATTACGCTCAGTTTTTTCTGATAAAATTGAATAATCCTACTATACCGAGCCGCGATGGCTCAGGGGATAGAGCGTTCGCCTTCCAATGAGGCGAACCGGGTTCGAATCCCAGTCGATACGAATTCCGCATCCGGCTTGCACTGACCACAGTGCTGACGTGAAATATCCCCAGTGGTAGACGGATCATGGGTTAGAGTCCCCTTGCCGTCAGGCTAACCGTGGGAGGTTCTCGTGGTCTTCCTCTCCATGTAACGCAAATGCGGGTTAGCTCCATCAAAAAAGTCCTCTACGAAGGCAAATTTCTCCCAATACTCGATCCAGGAGTTCCCTTGTCTTCTGGATTGGGTTCAAAATTACAAGGCTACGGAGTTGAACATTAGTAGCCGTAAACCCATTAAGTTGGGTCGGCTGTTCAACGACGGTTATAAAATAAAATAAAATCCTACTATACCAGATACGTCCTTTAGCAAAGTGTCCTCGTTTTTAATATAGAAGGCTCTGCTCTCCGTACTGGGAGAAGTAGCTTCCGTTAAAAAGTTACGATCAGGTGACCTCTTAATACAGGTCTCCTCTTTCAAACAAGCAGGCATCTTATCCAAATGTAATGTCATGTGCTCTTTCGATATAACGGTTACGCCCCACACTACCCTCAATTCCTCTCGAGGCGTCATATCTGAATCTGAGTTTATAAATGATACTGAAGAAATGATTCTCGAAGAACTACGTGAACAAAACGTTACAGCAGTTAGAAGGATTAAGATTCGCAGGGATGGTAAACTCATCCCTACGAAACATCTGATCCTTACTTTCAATAAACCCAAACTACCGTCTTCAATCAAAATGGCCTGGCATAACTGACCAGTGCGACCTTATGTCCCAAACCCTTTGAGGTGTTTTCAATGCCAAAGGGTTGGGCATTCCAAAACATCCTGTAGAAGTCAACCAATCTGTGCTCGTTGTTCTGGTGCTGAATATGCTGACACATCCTGTGAGTTGCCGCCCCTTTGCATTAACTGCAAAGGTGATCATGCTGCATACTCCAGGAATTGCCCAAAATGGTCCCAGGAAAAAGAGATTCAATCTGTAAAAGTTTTGCAAAACCTGACCTTTAATGAAGCTCGCCGAATCGTCAATGCCCGCACACCTCGTCCGGGCGTGTCGTATTCCACGGCTACTAAGACTTCCTTTTGCTCTGTCGGTACGCAAACTGAATCTTCAACACAAACATCTACTTCCAACAAACAGAACAAACCATCAGCTCAAAAACCCAACTTTAACTTTACTGCACCTTCCACATCCAACAGAACTACATCACCCTCTCCTACAAAAACTTCGAAAACTGAAAACGCTGATAAATCCCGGCCTGCTCCAAAGCAGCGGTCGATTATAAAATTTCCACCGAGTCTAAAACCAGGTCTTCCTCGTAAGAAAAAAGACACTAAATATAATCAGTATATGAATCAATCCGCATCTACTACCCTACAGAATATGGATTGTGATTTTGAAATCACACTGCATCCTTCCGATGAGGAAGTCATATTCGACTGCCCTTCAACTAATGACGTTCCTTCCAACTCATTTTCATCATAATGCCCATACATTTTATCTCTTGGAACTGTCGTGGAATTCGAAACAAGACTTCTGATGTCAAAGATATCATTATAAAACACCAATCCTCAGCTCTTGCTCTGCAAAAGACGCACTTAACGTCATCAGATAATTTTAAATTACGTGACTACTCTTGCTCCCGCCGTGATTTCGACAACGGAAGTCGACCTCATGGCGGTGTTGCAGTTTTAACTTCAAATGCTTTTCCATCAACTCACCTTTCACTTTCAATCTCATTACAGGCTACCGCTGTTCAAGTTCAAATTTATTTTCTCCTCACAATCTGTTCTGTCTATCTCCCTCCTCATGCATCCATTTCCCAAACAGATTTGATCTCAATGATTTATCAGTTACCTTCGCCTTTTGTTTTGCTTGGAGATTTTAATGGTCACAGTGAATTGTGGGGTAGTCCCACATCCAATGAAAGGGGGCGTAGAATTGAACAACTCATCCTGGACCATAATCTCTGTTTGCTGAATAGGGGCGAAGAAACTTATTTCCATATACCTACGCGAACTTTTCATGCCATTGATTTAGCTATGTGTTCACCGGTCCTCTTACCTTTCCTTAATTTCACTGTGAGTGATGATCTCCATAACAGCGATCACTTTCCTCTCATAATTTCATATACTGCATCTGTTCCCTTTAGCCGAAGACCCTCAACTTTCATATATCATCGCGCTAATTGGCCACTATTTTCTCAGCTTGCTCAGATCACGGATGATATGGTTTCTCATGGTACTATAAGTGCAGCAGTTGATCATGTTACGTCTGTAATTCTACAAGCGGCAGAAGATAGTATACCCAAGTCGTCAAGTTCACTTCCTCGCCATCGCAAACCGTGGTGGAATGAGGAATGCGCTGCTGCTTATAAAAAGCAGAGACGCTTGTGGAACATCTTCCGCCGTTACCCTAACACTGCTAACCTTTTAACCTTTAAACAGGCTAAAGCAATGGCACGAAAAATTAGGCGCAATAGTCAGAGAAATTCTTGGTGCCGCTACGTCTCTTCTATAACATCCTCGACTTCTCCCAGACAAGTTTGGTCGAGAGTCAAAAGAGCTAACGGCATATACCGTGAATTTCAATTTCCGGTATTCAAGCGAAACGGTACCATTTACTCATCTCCTGTCGACGTCTGTAATATGCTTGGTGAGGCATTTGCTGCTGTCTCTAGTCTAGAGAGTTACAGTAGAGCATTTCAATACCATAAGCAGATTGCCAAAAGAAATAGCATCAACTTTGATACACGCCGTCGCTTCCACTATAACAGTAATTTTAATTTCGTAGAATTACAGCGAGCACTTTATCAGTCTCATAATACAAGCCCCGGTCCTGATGGTATCACATATCATATGCTCCGCCACTTAGATCGGACGTCGCTGTTGAATATCCTCGTTCTGTTCAATAGAATCTGGACGCAACAAACGTACCCATCTGGTTGGCGTGAAGCAAGTGTGATACCCATATTAAAACCAGGTAAAGATACTGAAGACCCTGTTAACTATCGCCCTATAGCTTTAACCAGCTGTCTTGGGAAAACGTTTGAGAGGATGGTAAACTCTCGCCTGGTATACTACCTCGAAAAAAATCATCTGATACCTGACTTCCAGAGCGGTTTTCGTAAGGGAAGATCCACGATTGATAACATGGTTGCTCTTGAGTCAAGAATTCGTAACGCCTTTGTCCGTCGTAATCATTATGTCTCTATCTTCTTTGATATTGAGAAGGCGTACGATCGGACATGGCGGTATGGAATTCTTAAGACGCTTTACGATATGGGACTTGGAGGTAATTTACCCATCTTCCTGAAAAACTTCCTGTCGAAACGGTATTTTAGGGTAAAATTAGGTACTACATTTTCCGACCTTTTTATTCAGGCTGAAGGGGTTCCTCAAGGCAGTGTTTTAAGTATCATACTTTTCATTGTTCATGTTTAGCTCATCTTGCACGTGTTACCACCTACCGAATTTGGTTCACTTTATGTTGATGATTTAAATGTGTCATGCACAGGATCAGATATGCGCGTTATCGAACGTCAACTTCAGCTTGCTGTTAATAAGATTTTAGAATGGTGTGATCAAAACGGGCATACTCTCTCACCCAATAAATGTTCTTGTATTCACTTTTGTCGTTTGCGTAACATACACCTCCATCCTGTAATCTCCATTAATAATATTATCATACCAGTTGTGTCAGAAACAAAATTCTTAGGTGTAATTTTTGATGAAAAAATCACCTTCTTACCTCATACTCTACATTTAAGAAAACGATGTGAGAAAACCTTAAATATGTTGCGAGTACCTTCTAATACCTTATGGGGTGCGGATCGTGTAGTTTTACTTCGTTTGTATCAAGCATTAATACTTTCACGCCTGGATTACGCTTGCGCAGTCTATGGAACGGCTTCTGCTTCTAACTTAAAACGTCTAGATACGGTGCATCATACGGCTTTACGCATATGTAGTGGAGCGTTTGGCACTTCTCCTGTTGAGAGTTTGTATGCTGTGTGTCATCAATCCTCTCTCGGTTTCAGACGCATGCAACTCTCTCTGATATTTTACTTTCGCGTCATGTCATCTTCATCGAACCCTCTTCAACGTCAGATTATTCCACTAAGTTTACAACGATTATATGATGCACGATCCTTACACCACCTTTTAACTCTCGCATGCGATCACTCATTCAGACATTAGATTTTTGTGATATACCATCGCAATCAGTAAATTATTTTCTCATTCAACCATGGACAATTTCATCATATTATCTTGATTGTTCATTTGTGTCATACAGTAAGTCTAATGTATCACCAAGCATTTTTCAACAGCTGTTCACTTCCCATCGTCATCAGTATATACAATATATAGCAGTTTTTACAGATGGCTCTAAGTCCCCCGGACATGTTGGTTGTGGGATTGTTGTAGCTGATCTTACTTACAGCTACAACATTCCTAAAATTTGCTCTTTTTTTACCGCGGAAGCATTTGCTATCCTTTTAGCTTTAAGACTCATTTCTTCGCATTCGGCTAGAAAATTTTGTATATACTCGGATAGTTTGAGTGTTTTAAGACAGTTAGAAAACGTGAGAAACGAAGCTCATTCAATTTTAAATTTTATTCAACATATATTGACTTCTCTATACAAGAAGGCTTTTAAAATTTTATTTTGCTGGATTCCCAGTAATGTAGGTATTAAAGGAAATGACAAAGCTGATTCTGCTGCACGACCTGCCTTTACTCCTGTAACATTATCTGTCCCATTTTCTGATTTAAAAAACCACATACGCAAACATGTTCAGTGTTTATGGCAGCAACACTGGGACCTGCAAGGCGAAAACAAATTGCATTCTGTTAAACCTACTTTGGAGCCTTGGCCTGCACTGCACATGCGCAGGGCAGATGTCAAACTCACCCGCTTGCGAGTAGGACATACTCGACTTACTCACCTTCATCTGCTATTTGGAGAACCACCTCCCAAATGCAACGATTGCAACGTTTTACTCACGATTTATCACATTTTAATACTTTGCCCATGTTTTAACCAGCTTCGCCTCACCTTTTTTGGTAGCTCGATTTTATGCATATATTGATTATGTAATTGTACTCTATTCTACCTTTTAAAATGTTTTTAAAACCGTATGTTTGGCGCAGCATGTCCTCACTAGACCTTGTGCCATTAAATCCTACATTCAATCAATCAATCAATCATTTCTACGAACTATTGGTATTTTAAACTGTATATAACTGATTTATTATGCTAACCATTTTATCAAGTTTTATCCACATATAGAAATACTTGCCTTTAGCCTGTTTTAGAATTCACATTATTTTTACTATACTTATTGACCGTGTAATTGTACTCTATTCTACCTTTTAATTTGCTTTTAAAACCGTGTGTTTGGCGCAGCATGTCCTCTCTGGACCTTGTGCCATTAAATCCTACATTCAATCAATCAATCAAAGCCTCCCAACATTTAAATTTTTTTACAATCAAAAATCCATTTATGCAAGTTTGATTATCTGGATAAATTTCAAAATAAAATGAATTAATATTTGAAACTTCAGTATGAAGGCTTGATAAAAATAATTATATAGGGAGAATTTTAGTTCAGTTTATTCGTTGACTATACATTTATACATTTATTTACTAAAAAATGCGGAACATGTAAATTTCTTTATAAATTAAGATTTGTTCGAATTTCATACTTTCACTGCATGTATTTTAATCTGACAAAATGATAAACATAGACATAGATAAAAGAGTGATACAAGCTGCTAAAAAAACACACACACACAAAAACTAATTTTTTTTAAGTTTAGTATTTGCTCATAATGTTAAAACTATCATTTATCTCGATGCTTTTAAGAGTCACTATTATTTCTTCAATATACGTAGCTTTGATATAAGTAAAATTAAGTCTTTTAAAAGTGCTTTTACTGTTCAGAATTATGTTTAAAAGTGCGCAAATGAACTTCTGAATTTATAAATTTAAATAGATATTTTGCAAGAATAAATTTAACTAAAATTGATGACTGTTTATTTTTCACAAATTGACTCTAATATATAAAAGGTCTTGATCAAATAACTCTACTCCTTAAATAATACTCTTTTTTTTTGTGCTCTCTCTATTTTTATCTTGTCCCTGGATAAGGACTAATTCTTTTAGCAAATTTGTGGTTTTTCTTCATTTAAAGAATGTTACTTTCCTAGATAAGTCTAAATTAATTGAAAGTTTGCTGACGTAATAAGCTTATTTCAAAAATTTTTTTTTCAAAAAAAAAATAAATTGCTTTAAAAACGAAATTAATACAAATAAAATATTTAAATATCACAAAAATATAAATTAATACTTATGTAAATTAAATACTGAACGCATTTTACTTTGAATATTAAAAAAAAAATAAATAGAAGATTTGGCATAGAAGAAAAGTCTAGGGAAAAATGACTAATAAAGTTAAGGACTAATACTTTTTTTTTTAGTTTTTACTCTTGTGTTTATTTGTAGAATTTTTAAATTCATGTAACACGGCTGTTTGCTAAATATCTTGTTTAAATATTCTAGAAAAAGTTATAAAAATGGCTTAATTTTTCAGGTGATTTTGTTGTGACGTTTTCACGAAGTATGCTTAGTAAAACAAATTTAATTTCGGTACACAAGTGGGAATCAGAAAATTCAAATTTTGGTATCTAAATTATTTAATGTGGTATTTCAACGGTAGAACTGTAATGTCAGTGGAGAACGTGCAACAAGAAATGTTTGTCCTCAGATGGAACCCACGTGACTGGAGGGGTGAATCGGGAGAGAAATTTTCTACCTAACGTTTCTCTCTATTTTAATGGAGGAAAATTGGTGCTGTAATTTTAAAGTCATAAGTCTTGAAATATGATCATTTACTGAAACGCATCTGATGAAAAAAAATTTTAAAAGTGGACCTTAAGCATTTTATAGGTAAATTAATTTATCACTTTTTGGAATTAAAATTTTTTTAGTTCATTATTTTTTTATATAAATGAATTATTAGCATGTTTTTCTTTTTCGTAAAACATGATATGAATCCAGTTTATTCCGTTTTATTCATTCTAAAATCCAAATTTATACTTTTTAAAACATCTCGCAGGTAAATTTAAACTAATTAGAATATAACCATAAAGTAATGATTACATAAAACTATTCATTATTAATACAATATTGTTGTTGTTTTAATCTAAGAGGGACTATTTTCTGTTTTGAAGAGTGAAGCATATTTTTTAAAATCTTTTTAAGGCAATGTACCCATTTTTATTATAATTTTTATCTTATTTTGACTTTTATTTTATTTTTCTACTCCTTGCTATGTCTAAAATCATTCCTTTATATGTTTTCCAAAACATCGAATGCTTGAAAAGATGCATTAATATTGTCATATACAAGTTATATTAAAATTTAAACACGCTTTTTACCTATTTTAATATAGATAATCACTAATAAAAATACTTTACAGGTAAATAAAAATATACTTTAGATGTTCCTGCAAACTACTAAATCAAATTGTAAAAAGATTTAACAAAATATAATATTTACCGTTTTTAAAACCACGCAAAAATTAAAATTTCCTTAATTTTGTAATAGCAATTTCGTATTGTTTATACATATTAAAAACTTGGAGTTCTAAAATAATTTTTAATATAGCGAAGACTTTCTGAAAATGATCCAATATTTTACTGTTCCGCTAATCTTAACACTCCTGAGACTTTTAATTTTCTCTATTGCCATTGTATGCATAAAACACAATTCTACCAGAAACGAGAACTCGTCTCAATTATCTCACGACGCCTTTTTCTCTCCACTAAAATCGCCTAAAGAAAAGGACTTCAAACAAAAAGATATGCAGCAAAGAGATATGGAGAAATTTAACAGTGCTCTCGCTCTGCTTCGATTTTAAATGTTTCATTAGGTTGAAGGGCAGACGTTCAACTTCCACCTCTCAACTGAAGAATAAAATCAATGAGAGACACTGCATTTCATCGAGCATTTTAACGAATAAGACTGAGGGCCAAAGCGCATTCCCGCATCTAAACTGAACGATCAAATCAAGAAATTAACAAATGCTTCGGGACAAAGGAAAAGGACCATTATTGGTGATTAATCGAAAATGAGCTCGGCTAAAAGTCAAATCAATTGAATCTAGCCCAATTTTACCTCTCGATATTTTTTTTAAATAATTTGGTGCAAAAAGAAATTTTAAAAGTTTTTAAACTATATAAAAAATGTAACGGAATAAGTTTTTATGCTAATGCGTGAATGAGTGCTTAGGAAAACAAAATTTGACTACAGTGGAGGTTTGGAGCTCTACTTAGCTGATTTGACCTTTTCAAATTTTCGTATTATTATTATTTTTTTTTAAATATTGTTTTCCTCGCATTACATTTAGCGTAGTATAGCAGATTCCAACTTTTGTTATTTAACTCAAATCAACACAATTTTATTTATTTGGAGGTTAACCATGTTTTTCGTCGCTATTTTATTTAACCATTTATCCCTTATCTTCAGAAACTATATACAATATTATAGAATAACTTAATGAAAGCTTTCAGTTTTATGCCATTTGCCTTCTCTTTTCTTCATTATAGAGTATCTACATTATTAGCTTTCCTTCCAGAATGTTTAATTGTATTTTTCTTTAGAACTTGATGCTGCGTAAGTCTGGCGCAACATGCCAGATTCCGTTTCCTTTCTTGTAATTTAATAATCAGAGTTTAAACGTTATTTTTTATTTTATTTTCTCTAAGTAGTTAATGCAATTATCAGTAATTTTTATCTCATTTGATAAGACGTCACTATCTACTTTTCCTGATATTTCACTAGTCATTAGTAACTAAAATTTCTACAGTGTGCTGCAATGGTTCAAATAACAGAGTGATTTAATTTATAACCCCAACGAATTCTAGTTATGGATCTATAATCGACCTACGCTGACTTCTCCACAGCAGAAAATCACCCACGATAAGCTTTTCTACGCTGTGAAAAGTTTCCTTATAAAATTACGATAAAAAAAAGTACTGGATCCCTGAGTGAAGCAGTTGTAAAATCTCTTTTGCTGTAAAACACAGCAAAATGTTACCCTAAAATTTTTACAGAAATATTAATTTAATAACAGCAAACACATGTGAGGAATATTTGTTTAATAACAGCGTTGTATTAAATATTCCTCATATATGTTTGATAAAATTTTACAGTTAAATTTAATTTAACTGTACAAAATACCAGCACTGAGAGTGCCTTTCACCGTTATTTTATCATGGATTTTTAGTAATTTATAGGATGGAATGTTTAATGTGTGTCGATATCTGTTCGGAGATTATAGCCTTGTTCAAGATGTTGTGAGTTCAATCATTGCCAGACGAAGACTCCCCGTGTAGTAAATGGCGACTGGTGCAAGTTAATTTTTTCGGGTCATGAAGTCCTCCTTGTTTCAATAACAAAAAATACCTCAATAAATTCAGTGGCATGACAGCCCATGGAGGGCCAAGGCCTACTGTGCCCATCTCAGTTTTCTTGACCTTGGGCAATAATACCTCAGGGGGAACTGAATAGGAGATTGATCGTTCTCTGGTGCAGGTCAATATAGTACGATCTGTGGATGAATTGATGGATGCATGAATGGGCTCACCCTATAAACGGGCTGTGACGTGTGTGTTGCTGAATTCATATGCTTGGTCTTAGATGGCACCACTGAAAAACAGGAAACCCACCCTATGCCAAGCGGTTTCACCAAGCGGCATTAGAAACCGCAGCAACATAACTGTTAAGAAAACCAATTTATGAAAACAAAAACAGTCATAAGTATTAAATAAAATTTAATGTATAGCTCAGTGCACGTTTGCTTTAAAAAGAACTATTCTTAAATTTCATAGAAAAAAGTTTTAACACTCTTATTGCCCAAACTTCTTACAATCTATAAAAAAAAAGAAAAAAAAAAGAAATTAAAAAAAAAACATTTTTATTATTAGAAAAGCAAAATAATCCTTACCATTTAATTAATTTATAAAACATATTGCTATATAATAAATAAATACATGTTTAATACTGTCATATTACGATAACTTTTACTTCATGCAGAAGCTAATCTCAATATGAAGGTTTGTTTAGTATATTTACTGTCCCTTATTTACCCTTATTTAAGGTGATCTATGTTTCGTTTCTCATCAACGATTCATGTAAAACAATACTTTCTGCTTCACGAACCATGACATGCCATTGAGATTTCAATTTATCTAATTTAGAATAAACAGAGAATAGGAAAGTACCGTTATAATTCAGAACCGTGAACTAACAAGTTAATTTTAATGAAATTAGTTCCCTAAGGTCGCTCAAATGATTACTCATTACTTTCAAAATTAAATTGTCCAAGGAAGCAAGCACTGAAAAGGGGTCATAAAAATATATGTATATTTAAACTAACTGAAAACACATTGGTATTATTTAATGGATTTACTGAATAGCACGTATCTTTTAAACATATATTTAAAAGGTATTTTTCCTCGGAATACGTGTTTTCCAAATTAATATACAATAGTCAGCAGCATTATTAAATTTATTTTAAATTAATATAATTACGTAAAATATTTTACACAAAAATTTATGTGTAAATTATTTTACGCATAAAAATATTTTATGCAGTCGAAAATTATTAAAAAGGGTGTAAAGAAAGTCGTATACTTAAAATTTGAAATCTCTGGAACTATTCGGCCGATTTCGTTCAAATTTTGTATTATGAAGTTATATTCTAAAAATGGTGTAAACATTTGTATACCTTTCAATTCAATATTTTTTAATATTATTAAAAGAATACTGAAAATTACGTTGCGCATAGAATTATCATTCGATAAATGAATTTTTTAATTGTGCTCTAACATTTTCTAATTGACTTAAGTTTTCGAGATATGACAAAATGCGCAATAAAACTAACATTAAACGGTCCATGCTTTTAGCCACTCTCCTTACCTAACTATTGTGCGAATTTCCTTTACCCCTTTCTACATTCAAATCCGTCGAAAGAAAATATATGTTTTTCAGAGTAAATATGTTTTTTCTGGCTTTCGAACTTAAAACATCATCTGCCTTAATTAAATTAGCATATTTGAGGTCACCCCTCTAAGCAATTAAGATTGAGTGCTTGAATTTATAGTAATTTATAGTGAATTTAAGCGTGAGTATACGTGAAGATCGTTTACTGGACCAAAAGTTACTAAATCTGTTCGAATGTCTTTATATATATATATATATTATTTTGAGCGCACTGTACGTTTTTTTCATATAAACTTTTTCAACTCTATTAAGCTCTTATTGCAACTTACATACACCTACCTCTAAACTACTGCAAGGGTTTGGAAAGAGAACAAAAGTTTTTTTTTTTTTTTTTTTTTTTTTTTATGGCTGATCTGCAGCTACATTTTTGCACTTCATATAAGTTGTACCATAAATTATGATAAGTCTTTGAAGATTCAGCTATTTTGATTTTAGCTTCTAATGCATTTTGTGATAAAACGAAAGAATAAATTGACAATTAACTAACAATCAATTTGCTTATTCGAGCATGCGCGGGATCTTAGCATGTATGATGCTCAGCTAAATCTGTGAATGTTGTTCTCCCTGAAGTTGTTTTTCGGGTATACCACACCGAAGAGTTCAGCGTTGATTACGTATTTATAGAGATCGTATAGTTACATATTTGTATTTGGTCTTCTGTAACTTTGCTTTCATAGATAAACACTGGTTCATGAACCCAAGGAACCCAGCAGTTCTTTCTTTTTGTTGCTTTGTTTCGATTTTTTTCCGCGTCACACATAGTTAATGGCATCGTTTGTATATTTAACATTGCTTTTGTAATAACGATTCCATTTACAACAGCATAGCCTCACTAAAATTAAATTATAAAGCTCAACTTTCAGAAAACATTTTATAAAATAGCTTCAATAATGCATTTTTCGATTTTTTCTAGAAACGTTTCTTACTTAAAAATAAATGAAGAAAAAACTATAACCATGCGAGATATTTTAATTAACATAAGGGCTGTCTCAAATTTTTTTTTATTTATTGTAAACTCTGTTTTGTTATCTGCGTTACTTATGCAACGCGTTTATTTGTGCAAACTATATCACTACTTTTTACTAAATTGTATAAGAAACTAATTAATTCATGGGCATATATTTCTTAATAATCAAAACTTGCATACAAAATTATATAACATTCCATATGTAAGCATGCGTACCCTTTCATACACAGTATGTGAGATACATTATCCTATATATCACATTCAATGTAAAACACACAGCACAAATGCCTTATTTCTCTAGACATTACTTTTAGACTACACACATTTTAATTAATTATTATTTTCCTAAAACTAGTTTTGGTAAAGAAAACTGTTTTAACTGCAAAAGTAATTTGCTAAAACATCTTTACAATTTCAACATCGAAAAAAAAAAACTCGAAATTAAAAAAAGAAAAGTTTTAGCAGTTCATTTTATGTACATTTTTGTCTACATGCATCTTCATAAAATTTTACTTTCAAGCAAAAACCAAAAACTTCATAAATTATTACTTTCATGCAGAGTTGTGAAACTAAGACATTCTTATATAAAATTCTATAAATTCGAATTAATATTTAAAATTTAATCGTATTTTTCCGATCTTATATTTGATAGCATGTAAAAAAATAGAGAATTTTCAGAAATGTAGTACAGGAATTTTAAATAAAGTATGCTTTGTTTAATTTCTGTCTCTTTTATAGCATTTGGAAATTTTCATTATTTTACTTTTTTTTTTCCTGTGCTATATTCGGCAGTCGAAATTAAAAAAATCTATTATCATGTTGGGATGCCTGATAAAAAATACATTTCTTTTTGAATACAAAGATTATATTTTCATTATTAAAATTTTAGAATGAAACTATAAAAACTGGTTTATAATTTACTAAATGATGCCTTCTAAAAGATATCACTTTCACTATTTAGTGATACAAAGCTCAGTAAGTAAAAACATATACTATTTCAAAGGAAGATTTTTCTTTTGAAAACAAATGCATGTTATAATAACTATATTTTCTTATAATTTCCTTATAATTTTCTTACATAAAATATAATTTCTATATCGTACACAAGAACTGTTGTTTCCAAAACATGGAATACTAAATATGTGATAAGAATATAATTAATGCTCACGTTCACACTTTTACACTCGACCATCCTGACTTTTGGACGACCTCGTCCCTTTAAAACAACTTATAATCCTTCAAGTGAAGCGGCACACTTTCACAAGCAATAAAGTTTTCCTTACTTCCAGTAATATTGTCCCCATCATCAGACAGATCTTCGTCGTTGACCAGATGAAATAGTTCCATTTGCGAAGCGTGGGCGGTAGTCGTATAATTATGTTGCCTTCTTCCTAGTCCAACTGCGCGTAAATCAGTAACTTGATAAGTATCGGATTGTAATATTTTGATGACTGGACGTAACTAAAACCCAAGTTAAGGACCTCTGTACTTAACTTGGATTTTAGTGTTAGATAAGGCAGTTCGTTCGGGTAATCGTCTTACGACCACAACGCCACCTATATTGTACTTAAATACATCACATCGATGTTTGTCATAATTCCTTTTCATCTTTTCTTGTGCAATGATAATACTTTCCTGGGCATCTCTTTGCAGTTTTTCTGGATTTACGTAGTCATTTGATGTTGGTAGTAGATCTTGAGGAAAATACCCAGGCTTTACTGGCGTGTATCCATACAAGAGTTCAAAAGGAGGTTTTGCAGTCGACTTACTCGGAGACCAGTTAATACACCGTTGTACTTCTGGTAATAATTTATCCCAATCATTGTGAGATTCCGTTTGGACATTGGAAGATATCATTGAAATAAGTATACGATTGATGCGTTCAACTTGTCCATTAGCTTGTGATCTTTGACTGGAGTTTAATGTATGCTTGATTCCTAATTGCTTACAATAGCCTTCAAACGCCAAGGACGTGAAGCAGGTCCCTCTGAATGTAATGACTCGCCTCGGAGAGCCAAAATCATCAGTAAATTCATCAAGGTACTTCAAAACGCTTTTAGTTGAGCAACTAGGACATAGAAGGAGGCGCACAGACTTAGTCATATTGTCAACAAAAACCAAAAGCTAGTTATTGCGAGCTGAACTTGTTACAAATAGGCCAAGGAAATCCATATGAACAACTTCAAATGGGCAACTGCCAGGTGGAATGGCATTAAGTTTACCTTGAGCTTTCCCACTCGGTACTTTTGTCAATGCACATACGACACACTGTCGTATATACTGCTTGATATAACTTGCCATACGTGGAAACCAAAACTTTTGACATATCATTTGAATTACTTTCTCAACTCCAAAATGATCAGAAAAGTCGTGGAAACGAACAGCAAGATATTTTCTCATTGAGTTTGGCATTACAAGCAATTTTCGTGTCTTGTTTCTATCACCAGATTCATAATGGAGGCGATAAAATATTCCGTTAATCAACTCGAAATTATCGGCTAGTTGTTTTTCTCCTAGTGACCTATTTGTCTTTGTTTTTTTAAGGAAAATACAATTTTTTGCAAATCTTGATATTGAGCTTGTATGAGGGCTACCCTGTCTTCTTCAGTACAGATGTAAAATACCCTAGGCTCTCTTGTTAGTTCTACGGCCATGAGCATATCGGAATCCGGAATCGAAATAGAATTGAAGTTTGTAGGCGGGACTAACTTTGACCAATTAGAAAATTACTATAATTCTAATTTATTAATCTGGCAACGATATGTTTGTTTTCTCTTCTTCTATGCGAGCTAAAATCGCATTAACTATGAACTGAAAGCTTAAAAATTTAGCTGAACAGATGAAAGAGGCTAATCGGAAGAGAGGAATAGTATTGAACTGAGAACATATGTAAAGTGTTGTCAAATAAAAATTTTAGCTAATTTTTGTTTGCTATTGCTATTATTACTACTTATTTTTAAATTAAATTATATAGTAGTTTAATAATTTTTTGCGTAAAATATTTCATTACCACGTGATTACTAGTGTTTTTAACATTTTATGAATAATGGGCACAGTTAACTTTTGGTAGCATTGGAATTTCGAGTAAAATTAAGTATTTTTTTGAAGACTGTTAGTAGGGCATTTTTCAAATACATCATATTTAATAGATAGGCTTTTTAATATATCACAACAGTTTATTACATATTTCTGAAAGTTATTTCGCTCTATTTGTTCGTAAACAGCTCTAAAATAAAGTCTTAAAATTTAAAAGGAATAATATGGATTCATATTAAATTAGAGATAAATGAATTTTTAAAATTCAATAATTTTTAATATCACGTTTATATTTCTTTTAATTATTTTAATGTAACCAAAATTCTCCAAATTTTCTTGTACAGTTTCCAAAGGCTCAAAGGAAGAAATGCTGCCACTTCAATTGGCTCAGTATTTTTAAGCTCCGTGTCTGTAATTTACTAAACTTTTGTACATTTTTCTTGGTTTTTTAGTAATAATTTATTCTGCAGTTGTTGTATTTGTTGCTAAATTGAAGCATCATCACATAGTTGATATACTTATTTTTTTTCTATCGCTTATAAAGAAGTTAATTTGAGCATTGCTAATTTGTTCACAGTTTAGTAAAAAAATTCATAAATAAACAAATATGAAATTAATTTATAAATTTTTATTCAAAAACGAGAATTTCTTATATTCCATCATGGTAACAATTCTGTCACGAAATCTTGCAGCGTTTCTGCCCTCAAATGCTGGCAAGCCAGTATTAAATGGCATGTCATCTTCTGAAAGGGTATCATATGTAATACGATACCCATCCCTCATACACATTTTGTGCAGTACTGCACAGGTATTCACAATCATGCCAGCAATTGTTGTTGTATAGTATAATAATCTTTCTTTTAAGAGGCATCTAAATCTTCCTTTTAATACACCATTGCATCTTTCAATGACGTTCCTCCCGCGTCTACGTTAGAAGTTAAAATTTTCTTCCGCCAATGATGTTCCTGCGAGATGGGTCATGCATGAGCCATGGCTCTAGTGGATAGCCAGAATCACCTAAATAAAAAAATTAATACAAAGTTTAAAATGGTACATCTAAGTCTTAAATTCTACCCCTATCATTAAATATAAACTAAATCAGGAATAGTTTAAAGCTTTATTTTAAAAGGAACTTTCAAACTTGAATAATATTTTAAAAATTTAATGAAAAAAAATATGAACATAACCTTTTTAACAATGTTAGTAAAAAATTTATTTGAATGTAAAAGAAATCTGAATTGAATTTCTAATATATCTTAAAACTATTATCATAATCAATTTTTAAAGTTATAAATGCATTAAATTTGTACATTTTATCAGAATTTTAATATCCACCACTGACTGCAATTAGAATTAAATTCCAGAAGGAAAATCAAGGTTGTCTATAATTATTTTCATTGCAAGCAATTTTGGGAAAGAAAAAAGAGAAAATATATAAGGAGTTAAACTAAAATATAACACATCAAAATTTTGGAAAGATTTCCGTTTTGCGATTTACGGCAAGGCAAACATTTACATACCTATATATTTTTAAGTTTGCAAGTATAAATTCCATTTGGAGCGCATGTCCTCTTTTGGACTTTGTGCCACTAAACTCTACATTCAATTCAATTCAATTCAATTCCATTTGGAGCATTGGCGATTTTTTGAAATCTGCTTACATTGTAAAAAATCGCCAATGCTTACCTAGTGCTGTATAAGCATATATAATCATGCGAATCTTATCCCCATGCTTTATGACTGTAATACGCTTTAGATTTTAGTAAAAAAGCTTTAGATTTTTTTTAAATTATCGAACAATAACTAAACAAAAAAGCTAAGTAAAACAATAATAAATATAACTGCAAAATCACATGTTGCACAATTTTATGAACTCAAGTTTTAAGTTGAATAAAAACTAGTTATAACAGATAATTAAGAAATTCTAGAGACTTATTTTCTTGTATAAAAGAGCAAAATAAAATTATGTACTTAATTTAGTTTCTACAGAGAAGGCATTTCTGCGTGAAGTCCGTGGCTCCAACGTTGGCCGAAATTTTTCCATTCGACACAAATGGTTTTAGTCAATCTAAATTGACTTCTAAATTCGTTGGCGGGATATTGGAGGACCTTAAATCTTTCGGGCCGATAGATCTTACTCTTAATAGTGTTCCGATCACTCTCTTCAGCAATAGCTAGTTGTATGACAGAAAACAGCGCCATTTTGATCACTAAAATAAATACGGATTTATGACGTCACGAGAGCTTAATTTGATCGGAATTAGATTCCGTGAAGCTGGTAATAGGGCCCCAGGACTTGTAATGTCTCTTTCATGCAATGGTGTGCAAATTCTTTCTTCGACTGGTGAACGACTAAGGGCATCTACATGAGCCATTTTAGTACCATCTCGATGTTTAACATCCTAATTAAATTCGCTCAACAGTTCAGTCCACCTCGCTACCAGGGGTTTAATGTTCTTTTGCGTATTCAAGTATGTTATTGCTGAACAATCGGTGACTAATGCAAATTGCAAACCCAACAACAAAGGACGAAATCTAGTCATTTACCATACCGCAGCTATCAGTTCCAAACGACTTGAACTATACTTTTCTTCTTCAGGAGTTGTACGGCGACTTACGGAATAAACTAACTGAAAAGCACTAAACTTATTTCGTTGCAAGAACATTCCAGCTGATCCAACAGAGCTTGCATCAGTGTGTAATTCAGTTTCATCGCGTGGATCAAATAGTTTCAACACTGGTCTTGATACTAATTTAGAACGTAAGTTTTCAAAAGCATCATTTTGATCATCAGTCCATGTAAACGATAAATTTTTCTTTAGCATCCTTGTGAGGGGTTCAGAAATTAAAGCATATCGTGTTATAAATTGGCGAAAGAAACTTGTTAAACCAAGAAAACGACGCAATTCATCTTTTGTCTTAGGAACGGGGTATTCAGCAATGGCAGAAAGTTTTCTTGGACCTGGACATATTCCATTTTTGTCAATTACAAATCCCAAGTACTCAATATCTGTTATTCCGAATTCACATTTAGATAGCTTCAATCTTACCCCAGCTTTTAGAAACTTTTCAAGCACTTGTCGAAGCTTCATTATCTTATCATCAAAGCCGATCGAACCGAATAATATATCGTCAATAAAACATGATACACCTTTCCAAAGCAAATCACCCACATCTAATGACATCGCTCGCTGAAAAACAGATGGTCCATTCGATAAGCCAAAAAACAAACGTGTAGGCTCATAATGTCCATCAGGAGTTGTAAATGCTGCCTTTCGTGAGGATTCTTCATCCATTGCTATCTGATTAAATCCTTGACATGCATCAAGGATGCAGAATAAACTAAAACCAGACAGTCTTTCAAACAAGTCATCGATGCAGGGTAATGGAAATTTATCCTTAATAGTTTGTGAATTTAAATGTCTGTAATCAATTACCATACGTTGATCTCCAGTTTTCTTAGATACAAGCAAAACAGGGCTACTGTATTCTGAAGAACTGTCATGAATAACACCCTGATCTTTTTAATTCTTGAACGATTTCTCTTAAAACTTGTCTCTCGTAGTTCGAAGCTCGATGGGGTGAACGAGAAAAAGGTTTACTACCCGGTGTCTCAACGATACGCATTATAGTATTATTAATACATCCTAGTTCATCTTGTTTTAAATCAAAACACTACCTAAATTCATTTAACAAGTCGCATAAAATTTGCTGTTGTTCGTTATTTATTGATGGTCCAATTTTAACACATTCTCTATCGATAGGATTTCGCACAATTTCTTTTGCTAATAAAACGGCTGGGATTGAATCCGCATCTTCTTTAACCATTGAATTGTAACTATTTTCAGATACCCAATTTCTTCGCAAGATAACATGATTTGTCTTTAATTGTAATTTTACGCTACTAGGATTCCCGATGGGCACTTGTGATTTACCATCGTGGATAGCAAACGTAACATCCTTGCTTAGATCATCTCGACCACTGCAGGAAGTAAATCCGTTTTGAGATTTACATGCACTGAAGACAGTTACCAAATGAACTGTACGCGGTTCAATCACGAACTTTTCGAAGGGCTTCAACACAACCCTATCAGGCATTTCATTAATCTGGAAATCATGCAAAAAATCCAACTCGTCCACATGAACTAACTTGGATCTGCCTTGATTTCTAACCATTATTATCTCGGGTGAGTTAATGATGTCATTCCCAATGAGAACATTAGGGCCTTCAAATGTATCATCAGTCACTACATAAAACATAACTTCCCTCAGCTTTACCCTGTCTATAGTCACATTAAGTATGATAATTCCTAGTGACTCCCTGACACCTCCAATACCTCAAATTCGTGTAACTATATTTTTATGTATATTTTTATTAAACGTTTGTGCAAAAATATATTTTAACATAGATATATCAGCAGCGGTATCCATAAGAGCACTAGTATTTACTTCTTCTATGATAATATTCTCCGTTGTACTATTACTGGAACTGGGTAAAAACGAAACTGCATTGACTAATGGGAAAGACACTTTCTTTGGACATTCCTTTGTTCCATGCCCTTCTGTTTTGCAGGCAGTACAAAACTTTGGACGTTTTGGCTTTACACAATCACGGGCAAAATGGCCGGTATCATAACAATTGTAGCAAACAGTTTGATTATTAGTTGTACTTCGACTTGGCTCTATTTGTTTGCCTTTGGCGATATTTTCTTCTTTCAAAAAACTTATTGTTACTAGATTTATTATTATACTGAATATGATTCTTAAAAACATCTTTGAGTTCAATAAATTCATCTACATTTTCAGCTAATATATAAGGTGAAATTATATGGGTCCACTGATCCAAGTAACGTTCTCGTATATCTGGAGGCACACGAGCTTTCATTCGATCTGTGATGATCAGGTCTTTTAAACTCTCAAAACTACTTATTTTAAGTCCTGCAGTCCACCCATTAAAATACGTTTCAAGCTCGTGGTAATATTCATTCCATGACTTTCCACCAGTATTCTCACGAGAATAAAAAAAAAAATTCTAAATTTTCCAGGACTTAGTCTGTAACACTTAAGCAAAAAAGATTTAACATGGTCATAATTTTCTGATTGTTCTTCTGGTTCTCTCATTAGCATTTGGACAATTTCACTTGATAACTGGCTGATTAAATATGCCATCCACAATGTACTTGGCATTTGTACTCTTTTCATTACCCTCTCGAAATGTGCTAAATAAAGGCTGATATCCTCATTACTCGTAGAAAACTTTCAAAGTTGTGACTGCCAATCAACTTTTGGCGCCGATGTTATTACTTCAGTTTCGAGTAGGGGAGAGTGGGGATGAATGGGACAAATTTCATTTTATGATCAATATTATTGAAAATTAACACTTTTCCATTTTTTCACTTTATCCACATGATAATTTGAATCATCAGCTATCCATAAAGATGTACTCAATCAATCAGCTGTAGTTTTAACTTGCAAAAACATTGTTTCTTAAAAAGTATGTATTTTGTCCCATTCATCCCAATGATGGGGATGAACGGGACAGTAAGGGGGATGAATGGGACGAGTTTATGAAATGAGGAAATACTTTATTTGACTTCGATTCAGGTGATAAGTAGTAATTGTTAACTTAACAATACAAAGGACTTACAAATAAAAATATTACAAAAACAAAATATTAACAATAAAAAATATTACAAATACAAAACATTAGTAATAGAAAAGTTCAAATAGAAAGGAACAAAAATTTATTTAACATTGTATGAATTAAAATCAACTTGAAAACTTAGTTGAGTTATTTGTCTTTCTGATCCACCAGTGGAGATAGGTTGGGGAAGTTTGCATTCGACATCTGACAAAAAAATATCTGAAATTTCATTTCCGTGAACAAATTTGTTTGCTCCCACTCGCTTTAAAAATTTTACTTCAAATTCGTCCTTAGAACGAACATTTAATACTTCAGAAATATAAAAGTGAATAGCTTTTTTACCAGCTACTCTTGTTAGGAGGTAGTCTCCAATATTAATGTCTTTCTCTAAACTGTCAGGAACATGATCATAATCCATATTACTTTCATCATCTGTACTGTTCAAATAAACAGGATCATCTACATCGGATTCAGAACTACTAAATTGCAGCCTTTTAAATCCCTTTCTTGGCTTTTTACTCTTTGACACTCTAAATTTCTTTAGTTTTGCCATCTCTTGTTGTTCAATAGCTAGTTTTTCTGGCGTATCTGTTAGCACACGGCACCTTCCTCGTTTTCTTCCTTTACGCCCTGCCTTTCTGGGAGAGGCTTTTGGGTATGGGCGAATACCTGTGAGAGGACTTTGTGAACACACATTAGAAATTTCTTCTGGTGGTCCAGAGCGACTTGAACATGGTTCTGTTGGGACTTCGCTAGCTATGGGCCTATCTGACACCGAGGCCGCAAGAAAGTCGGTATTAGAGAAAATTTCTGAATTGTAGGGATATATGCCAGTTCTATTGAAAAAAGAAATTATATTCTCTTTTGAAAATCCAAATGTAAATGCTTCATTCGAAAGCTTAGCAATGTTATAAATGCTCAAGGTTTTTCCTGGATTGTTTGTCCAGTTATTTTGCGCAATGCGATACTTCATTTTGAAGGCACTGTAAACTGCGACATCTAGTGGTTGCATTCGATGCGTACAATGTGGAGGAAAAGTTAAAATCACAACACCATTCTCTTTTGCAAAGGAAATGACTGGAATATTAACATGACTGTCATGATTATCAATTATCAATAACACCGGTTTTTCTTTAGTGCATTTGGTGTTTTTGACAAAATGTTCCATTGACTTCCGAAAATTTTCAGCAGTCATCCAACCACTTGGATGAGTTAGACCTAAACTCCCTGCTGGTCCATTTTCAAGCATAAAATTCTTAAAATTTACCCGAGGAAAAACATAAACAGGTGGGATTGTATTTCCAATGGCATTTATAAAATTTAACATCGTAACTAATTGCCCCCGTTCTGCTGAAGTAATTTGGCCAACTTGTTTTGTTCCTTTTGTAGCTATAATTTTAGGACATTCAGTCACTGTACTTAAGCCTGTTTCATCGCAGTTATAAATGTCTGCTGGTTCAAATTTATATTTTTGCAGCAGACCTTCTAATTTCTGGAAAAAAACGGACACGTTGTTTTTGTTGAAGCTACATGCTCTTGCCTGACTCGTATTTTCGGGGGTGCGAATAGATAGTTCTTTTTGTCTAGCTAGAAATCCTGACAACCAATCTTTACCTGCAATTTCATTTTCTTGCCATGTGACATGTGCCTTTCCCAAGAAATTGGCAAATTCAAATGAAAGTTTCCTTGTTTGAATAGTTGTTAACCCATAGCACATTTGGGAACAGGTTTTCAAATACTCACACAGTTCATTTTCTTCGGTAACTGAAAATATTCTTCTATTACCAATGTCTGGGTTGGGCTCATACAATTCTGTAGTAGGAATCTGTTTGACTACTGTCACATGACGACTCAATGCTGATTTTGACATATTAAAAGCTTTTGCAACATTTCTTATCGACATTCCTTTTGTAAGCACTTCATTGACAGCTACTTTAATTGTGGGTATCGAAGCTCTTGCTCTATCTGTTTTCTTTTTCCAGTTTCGAGGCATCCTACGAAAGTTAAATGCAAAATAATTTAATAACATAGCAATATGCTTTCCTGTATATAAGTATAGGTATTACAAAATAAATAAAATATTAACTTTTTATAAAAAAAAAATTTTTTTAAAGTAAATTATTTGAAATACATTAAAATGCAGTATATATTTTAGCATTTAGTTTGAAGCTGATGAGAAAAAAACTCAAAACTTCAACTAATAAACATAACAAAAAAATAATTTCAAGATATAATTTTTTTTTATCTTGAAATATATATTTATAAAGTTTTGCTAGTGTAATATTAACAAATTTGTTAAAATAATAGAAAAGAAATACACTGAGAAATTAAGTTGAATATTGCAAGATATTGATGCAAAATTTTAAGGATATATCAAGAAGGGGATGAATGGGACTGTCCCATTATACCCCCAGACAATTGTCCCATTCATCCCTGTACCCACTTGTTGAAATAAATTAAAAAGTAGGCCTAAAAAAAGTAGTGAATTTTCTCTATTCAAATTGATATTGACACTAGAATAAGTAGATTTTTAATATACTGCAACATTATTAGCTTCAAGTAAATATTTTTTTTAAAAAACTATATTGTAATGAAAACAAAAAATCTTACTTTTGATATAGAAAAGCACACTTAGAGGTCCTGTTCAAACAAGCATGCAAGCTTTTAATTTTGGTGTTAGTCTGTAAATTAGGCTGGGTGCTGCCATCTGCTAAGTGAAGTATCAAACATTTGAAACAATATATAGGCACAAAAAATTGAGTTGTCCCATTCATCCCCTGTCCCATTCATCCCCACTCTCCCCTACTTCTGAAGTTTCAGCAGCAATATCTAACTTCTTGAGTTCCAATTCATGTTCCCGATCGGCTTTTTCTTTCTCTTCTTGACGAAGGTGCTCGGCGTCTTCAACCAAATTTTCGACCATTCCTCGAACCATTTCTTCATCGTATTTCTCGCTATTCAATATTAATTTTTTTCAAGTCAGGGATTTTCAAAGTAGTAGACGAAACATCTTCAGATAACTCATTAGCTACGTAACGTAACTGATCTTTACGAAGTCGCGATAAAAATGCCATTTTAAACACAAAACTCAAAATTAATTACAGATGCCTGTTTATCCGACTTCTGATAATGTAAGAAACAACTTTGGGAAGAAAAAAAAAACGCAGTTCATTTACTGTGTACTTTTATTAAAATTTTACGCACACCGTTATTCTAAAAACTCAAAATCTATATCGTACACAAAAACTGCTGTTGCCAAAACATGGAATACTAAATATGTAATAAGAATATAATTAATGTTCACGTTCACACTTTTACACATACAATGGTGAAGTAAGCAAATTATATGCCAAAATTATAACTAGTTGTGTGTTGATAAAATATCTTAAACAGCAAGCAAATACATCAAACCTTATAACTATAAGTATACAATTATTGAAATTAATAAATATTTTTCAAATTTGATTAGAGATTATATAAGTCATAGGTACGACGCATTGTTGATATTACCGTTGCAAAATATAATTATTTTGCAGTTTAATTTGAAAAGATGCATATAAATTACCATTCGCTTAAACGGCATCTCTTCGAATGTATGACAAGAAAACTCTCATTAGCTTATCATTGGGTAAAATGGGTTGTGGTCTAATTTACATAAGCCGAAAGCGAGAATTATACATAAGGTCACTCAGAGTGTCAGAGATAAGGGTTCCTGGGCAAATCAAGTAACGCCTGTTTGTCACTGATTAAGTTAAATAGCATTAAAATCCATTGGGAAAGAGTCAAATAGTTTCAACACTTAATTGGTTATTTAGACTTAGGAAGATTTATTTACAGTCTTTTAAAACAAATCCCGTTAGTTTAGTCCAGTTATTTAGCATAAACTGGTAAAAAGAAAAGAATAGATGAAACCATAACGTATCTTTAAACTACGATAAATCTAAGTTATATAAAACTTGCTTTTAAATTTATAACCAACAATAACTAAACTTTATTTTCCTGAATAATCTGAATAATTCGACTGAACAGAATATCTCTAATGAATAATCTGAAGTTAAATTTCTGCAATTAAGTTTAAAATTTCAGTTTTATTATTAGGGTAAATTACTTTAATGAAGTTGTTTAAGAATTTAATTCAGCTTACAAAGGATTTTCACTGATGTATTCATAATTTCAGCTTTATTCTTACACTGAGTTATTGAATGGGCATTTTAAGAGATTTTAAAAAAGGTTCCTCTTTTTATTATATACAATAAACCAGTTTCATAATAATTAAGTCCCAAAACAACAAGGACACAAGCCACAATTTTTGCAAGGGGGACAATTTTACAGCTGACCCACAGTTTTAAGATATATTCTTTTTGAATTTGAAAAATTTGTATTGGTGTTTTGTGCTGCTATATCTATTTTATTAGACAGCAAAAAATACACCAACTAGTCTTCTTGTCTAGATGCTTGGAGTTTTCAATCAAAAACACTTCAGAGCTTTTCAAAGAATATAGCTTATTAATACATTTCCTAGGCACATCTAAAGTATAAAATATACATTCTTACGGATCATATCATTATCACAATTTTATTAAATTACAGGTCATGTATATTCCGAGGAAAATTAGAGATCTTTCTTATTACTTTTTCCTGTTTTATTTATTTGTTTATTTGTGTCAAGTTGAGCTTATAGTCTCTAGAGATTTCATCACCTCTAGTCAGTACGTCTATGTACGGTGAAATATAGACAATCCCTTATCTTGTGCGATTACATTCTACACCCATTTCTTTTTCAACTTCTCCCTTGTCTATTAAATTATGTGCTTAGTTAAATAGTTTAAAATTTGTTTTTAAGATGGCTTTCATTTTCAGAAACAACAGTTATTACATTGCTTGAAAATTGTTAAGGAACAGTTACATGTTTTGGAATAATTAATAATAGAAGTTGATTGAGGAAATGAAACTATATATATATTTAATAGAGGCAATGTGCATTTATTAAAATGCAAAATAGTTCAGATATTGACAAATCGAAATATAATAAATTAAAAATAAAAAAGATGCTCATTGATCAATTTCCAAACAGCTATAAAAAAATTGGTCTTTTTGCCACAATAATACAGAATTGAGTGCCGCAATTTCCTTACCTCGGACAATTATGCACCTTCTGTTATTCGTGTAGTTCACTAAAATATTCCTTGAAGGATATTGCTCTACTCCTCTCTCAAGGTGGATTTCAGCTCTTGCACGGTTTCGAAAGGGAGTGTTGTTTGTGAAACACGTCTGCCAAGAACATCCTAGGCTTACTCTATCGATTTCAGGCCGAGGAGTGCACATATCATGACATACAGTCAATATCTATACTTTCTTGTACGTGTGATATCTCAGCGCACTTGTGTGGTGGCGTATTCTCGCCCATAAGCTAAAATTCCGGATCTACCATATCCCAGAAAAGACAAACATGATCCTGAATAATATATCTGCTACGATGTTACTCTACCTCGTGCAGATATGTGAAGCGTTTTTCAGACATTGTGCATTATGCTCGTCCATACCGATCGCATTCACGAACTTATTGTTGTGCATTATGTGTTCTCCTCTCACCCCACACTAACTGGTTAATAGCCAGAATCACTTGTCGTAATGAATTGGCATTTATCGGAGAACATCACTCTAAGCCACTGCTTTTTACCCCTCCCAACCCAACGATGGCGTGTTTAAAGCGGGATGCATTTAACAGATTTCCGAGCAATAAAAATCAACTTAATTTTATCGCTGTAAGATGGTTCTGTCAGAAACAAGTGCACTGGTTGTGGTTGCCAGCACTGCAGCTATCTCCCTAGGAGTGGCACTGTTCCTTTTCGCTACTGTATTGTTCCTCTTGCAGTGTGGTGTTCCTACAGTGACCACCAACATGCTATCGCGTAGCATTTCCACATTCAGCGGTCTAATCATGAGATGAAACTTTTTGACATTTCCCTCACTGCGGCCGCAGTGGTGACATTTTGTCCAGCTTCCCGTCCTCTAACTGCTCGTCCACGATTGTAATAACTCAAATGCTTTCTTCTTAATATTTTGCACTTAATTATTGCAATACTACATAGAATTTCAAAGAAATAAGTTCATCAACTTAGGATGCTATTTTGGTCAAATATCTAACATTATGAATTTCCGAAAGAATGAAGAAGCGCTGGATATCGTTGAAACTTCTCCATTTGGCGCGAAATACCATTAACCGATTTGTAGATTCTTAGAAGACATATAATTAGTAAGTCATATATTCAAAAGTTTATGTTGTAGAAGAAGGGTAGGAGGAAATCTATATTGTCACGAATTAAATTGTTTAACAAAGGCTAAAAGTCAAGGCATAAAACAGTAGCACTACAATTCGAAGGCGGGAGAATCTTCGAGGTCTGCTCCGAATGTCAAACTGAACAGGCTTCTTCCGAACACATCCTGGACTGTTTGGGACTTTCCTGAAAGAACATATACTCACCCCCTTTCTGGTCCTCGATTTTCTAAGGGTCAATAGTCTGATGTACCTTGTGTGACTTCGTCAGGCATTTGGAGGATAAGCCACAACAACAACAACTACTATTCCGGACAAGTAAAATAAATTGAAATAAAAAAATAATAAACAAGAAGTAGTAAATTGTAAGAAAATGTTTACAGAAGCTATATAATTCAACACAGAGTTACTTGAGTCTTTTATAAGTATTAAATTAGTTATATTATATAGTTATAATAAAATTAAGATAAAAGTATTTCTCTGTTAGTACAGCGACTCAATGATTTGTGGCGAAATCTGGACCATTCTCACCCTTTGGTCCTATCAATTTGAAACTTGAAGTCTCCAGAACTCTCATTTTGTCCTCAAAATGGTCGACAATTATCGCCAAGTCGTAGAGATTATTATCAAAAATTCCGTAAAACTGAGTCTTTCATAAGAAATACATAGAGTTTAAGAAATACATTAGTCTTTTTGGCAAATTTTCTAATTAAAATGTTATTTAGGGTTCTTCTGAGATATTTAGCTTTATATAAAAAAAAATATTTGCCAAAACTATACACATATTTACTAATTCATAACAATAATAATTTATTTTTATGCCTCCGTAACAATTAAAAGGACCTTTACTTGAAACTAAATATTAAGTTCGGCATTGTACAGGTTTTGGTAATTGAAATACTTTGAAATCAATTTTAATTTTTTTTCAATAATAGAAATTGTTTAAAGTAATATAGTATGACGTTGTGTATAAATACAGTATTTAGTTTTTATTTGATTTAGCACGCAATTATTACAAATGATTTCATTAAGATTGTAAATCAGTGCGGCTATATTTTCTTTTTTTCCGATGAAAGACGAATATTTCTTATCAGTAATAATCTTTAACACATGTGACATTTAATTTATCTCACTTTGTGACTCCGTAACTGCTAAAATGACTTTTACTTGAAATGAAATATATATATTTCGGTGATTCCATAGCTTTAGAAATCTTTTTGCTGGAGATTCACTAAATACCGAAAAAAATTGAATTACTCCTGCTTCTATAAAACTGTGCTCTTAGATAAGAATATTTTCTTATCTTTTTTTTTCTTAGCAGAAAAAGATATATCAGTGCCTCCAGTGAGATCGATTTTTCTAAGCTTCTGTAATTTATCATACATTAGTCTTTTTTTATCATCGATTCTCTATCGGCAGTTCCAAAAAAAGATTTCTTAACTGGTTTTCTCTATTAAGTTTTGATTACCCATATCAATTTATTTTAAGATACAAAATTTTTATTTCTAAAAGAAAAATTTTAGTAGTTTCTTAGTAAGAATAATAGTTTATTGATTTGTAGAATAATTTTCAAAGGGAATTAAACTTCATATTATAGAAATAGAGGCATTGGATAAACGCTGAAATGATAGAAAATAAACTTTTGCTTCTAACTTCTGCACAGAGAAAAAAAATCAGGTACAATTTCAGATAAAACTCATGTACGGTAATGACATTTCAGGCGAAAAAAAAAGCTATATTCTGGTTAATAAAACTAAAATATCCGGTATTTAAACTATTCATTTGGGAATTGTGCCGTTTATATGGTGACGGTTTACCGGAAATTCTGGTTTTCAAAATTATAGCTCTTATTACCTCACATTTAGAATATAATACAAAACCGGAAAAAAAAAAATTTACCAAATCATTATTTTTTATACCATGCTTTAAAGTATCCTGATAAAATTACTTTTTTTCCTATTAAAATTATTGCATATGGAGAAACAAAATTGTTGAAATTACCGTACTGTATGGTTTTGACATTACTAGTAAAAAGAGCAAATTTCTGGCTAGTGAAACCAAAATATAGGGTATTTAAACCAATCATTTGGGAATTTTTGCGTTCATATGTTAACGATTTACCAGAAATCCTGTTTTTTTAAAAAAAAATATGGTTCATATTTCAAAATATTTAGTAAAAAATATAAAACTGTAAAGTAAATGCAATCGAATAAATTGTTTTTATGACATGCGCTGAGGTATCATGGAAAAATAACCGTATTTACCAAATTTCTATCACATATTATAAAACCAAATTTTATTGTTTATTTTACCAAAATCTTCACCAAAACGCATCAATTTTGTGTGTTTTAGTAAAGAAAAACTGTAGTATGTATTTTACTTTGAATTTATTTTGAAACCGTTTGTTTGGCGCTACATGCCATCTTCTGGATCTTGGGAATTTATTGAAGCCCTATATTCAATCAATTACCAAAATGTTTCATGGAAAATTAAATTACCGAACTTTTCGGTGTTCCCACAGGGGAAGTAACCCGGTAAATTTAACAATTTCTGATAGTTTTGGACATACTTTTTCTTAGTGTATGAAAATCATTTTTTTTAGTCAAAATAGAACTTGCTATTTTAGTTTTCAAATTTACCCATTAACGCCCACTGTCCTCAATTGAGGACAGTCAATAAAAAATTATGCAAAACTTTTCCTTTTATCTTAAAAACAATTTTTTTCTGAGAAGATAGTTGTCCGCACTATCAACATATACGCCATATTTTTAATAAATTTGCTGCTATAATTGGTTTGTTAGTAGGGTTTCCATTTTCTGAGTTTTCTAGCCTCATACAAGCACCTTCTTTTGTATACAGTCATATCAAATAAAATTAAGACAAATTGTTTTATTTATTACAGTTTTTCTCTTAGTATAATTACATATAACGCTAAATAAATTTGTTTCCTACAATTTATCTTCTTTTTATATAACATTATATTTTAATGTCCTTGATCGAGGACACTGGGAGTTTCAGGCAAATTTTAAAGACTTTTTCAGAATTTGTTTTTATTCATTTAATTATGCATATTTTTTATGTTTGTATTTTGATAGAATAAATGAATTTTAAAAATAACAGACATTTTTTTAAAAAAATATTATTTCCTTTATTTTAGGAAATTATTTCAGTCTGTACTTGTTCTTAAAATCTTCGTACTTTTTTTTTTTTTTTAAATTCAATGCAATACAATAGGGGAAGTTAAGGAATGTTTGTTCTTAGAACAAGTTGAGGCAGATATCATTTCAATTCCTCCTGAGGTTGATGAGCAGGATTCGTATGGACTGACGATAAATCAGTTACAATTGCAACAAATTTCAGTGAAATCTCGTGAAAACAAAGCCGTGGTGCAAAGTACAAAAGGAAAGAGTACATGTGCCTCAATCAAAAATAATACATGCATACAACACTTTCATGGGAGGTTGGGTTCAACATGACTGGGCCTTAGAAAAGCTCAATATATAAATTTGGGGCAAATATGATATTGGTGTTTATTTACAAGAATGATATACGTGTCAGTAGCTAAAGTTTATATTTACATAAAACTCTTATGTACATAATTATTTTATGTACTCTGGTATTTTAAATACGCTTTATTAAATACACTATGTTTAGTATATATATACACCGAAGAGCCATTACATTATGACCATCCTCCATCTATAAAATTGGGCTCACCCAGGTTTTCATCGTTTCTCGCCCAGAACAATGTTTTCATGGGGCACATTAGGACCCATAATCCTCATAGAACAATCCCTGACGTCTGTAAGCTACTTGACCAGGTTCACCCATTCTTGGCAACAGTTTTTCCTGCGGGGGATGGTGTTTAATAACAGGACAATGCACCATGTCATAAGGGTCGAATCGTCGAGGATTGGTTCGAGGAACATTCCAGTGACTTTCAAGTCATGTCTTGGCCCCCAAATCCAATAGAGCATTTGTTGTCCTACTTGGAAAACCAAATTTGTGCTGCCACGCTACCCCCTCGCAATGTGAGGGGATTGCAGGATCGGTTGGTGAGCGCTTTGTACCAGATACCTCAGACTACCTATCAGCACCTTGTGGAATCAATGCCACGGCGGGTGCTAGCAGTTTTGAGGGCTAAAGGTGATCCTACGTGTTATTAGCAGGGTGATCATAATGTAATGGCTCTTCGGTGTATATATACGTAAAATGAAATTACATGGTATTATTCGTTTACTAGCATTGGTCATTTTCATATTGATTTTTTTTTTTGTAATTCAAAAATTAAAAGAATAATACTAATACAAATACTAATACTAATGTTACTAATACTAATACAAATGTTCACAAATATTAGCAAAGTCTAAAATTATATTTATTTCTAAGTAATGATATAATTTACACCTATTCTGCATCAAAAAATTAAATAGATATTTAAAATAAGAACTAACCACAATATTTGTATGTTAATCCAAGAGAGATCATTTTCTCACTGGAATGCCCTGTGTCCTCAAATGAGGACGGGCTGTAATTTTAAAATTAATGCAAAATATGCTTACATTATAAGTTTTAAACTCTTATTAGGCCATAATAAATAAGATTTGAAAGATTCATTGAAATACATAAAGTAGAAATAATTTGGGTGTTAATGGGTTAACCAGAAAGATTACCGAAGATGTCACCTACAAATCAATAATGATATTTTTCTTGTAGTTAGGTTTTTTCAGTTATGGAATAGTGTACGTAAAATAGTTTGTCTATTTTGCAATTTATGCAGAGATATAAATTATTAGAGAAATTTCAAAGTTTTACGCATCGTCCGCATCCTTCCTTTCTTATATTTTTAACTAACTACACATGCTCGATAACTATTTTGTCACTCTTGAGCATTTCATTGACACTGGAGCATGTGCTTTTCTGATTTGCTTATGTCATTACATTAAAATTTAGCGTGCAAGAGAATATCCAATGGTGCTTAAAACTGCGAAATCTCTTTAATGCATTTGGACAAAAGAAATTTAAAGAAACGTTAAAATTTTACCGAATGTGCAATAAGTAATGCAAGAGGACATACTACGTTTAAGATACGTAATAGAACTTAAGAAAAAAGAACTTAAAATAATTTATAACTTAAAATAATTGAATATCTTTTAATTTCAAGTTAATAATTTTATTTTTCGCATTTCGCCATGTAAATTCCATTTTTTAAAGTTTCTGATTAAATAAAAGTAACCTTTCATTGACAATATTCTTCATCTGCAGCGCGAACTAAACTTTACGACATATTCAAGGAAATACTTTAATGTTTGACTTGATTATAATTTAAGGAAGACTTCGAAATCTATGAGATAAATTTCATGCATGAGTTCAAAAAAAAAGAAAATATAGCACCATAGATGTGTGGGTTTTTTTGGGTACCTACCTTGCAATAAAAACTAATTCTTTCACAAATATAAGTTTTTTATTGAAGTTTTTGATAAACTTAAGAATTTGATGAAATTTTTATTATTTGAGATAACAAAGCGGTGTTTTTCTAATTTGCAAATTTGATTGATCCTTACCGATTTACACCAGTCGCGTGTATGTTGATTATAACAGTAATGGAAATGTTAAATTCCATGCCAACTGAAACCAGTAGTGAATTTTTAAAGTTTAAGAAATATCCTTGGATTGGTATAATTTTATAGGAAATTTGCTGTAATTTATGAATTTAAAAGTTATTTTTTAGAGTTGTAAAATGATTGTAGTAAAATTTATCATAGAGTTCATGATTTTGACTTATTCTACCAAAAAACTGTCGATTTTAAAGAAGAATAAGTCATTAAAAATATTACGATTTTACATATAGATTGATTTATATTGTAAAATAAATGGTTTCTGAGTCTAATAATGCATTGATTACCGTCAAAAAAATGTATTTCTTATTTTTTAAGTAGAAAATTATCTCAAATTTATATTTGTCCCCTCTGTTAAAATTATTCATTTATGTTCATTTTATTCATTACACAAAAAAACCTTTTAACTTGAAATTTGTTTTTACAATAAAGTTACAATCATGTTATGTTATATTTTTGAAAAATAAAATAAAAATTTTAAAGTTTCTCAGATAACAGAGGGGACGTAACAGAAAGGACAAAACTAAATATCCCCTCAGTTACACAAAATTGATAGGTTGACCATTAAAAAGGAACTCTAGGAATTATTCAAGTGCTAATGCATCCTGATTCAACTAGTTTAAACCAGTTCCTTCACTATTAGAGCACATTTTTTTTTATACGAAGCTTTGCCATTTTTATTTTATAGAGTGTTTAGTTTACAGTTAAAAGTTTTTAAGTGAGTAATCAATATCGGAAAAACAGCAGCAGAAAGAATGAGAGAATATAGAACTAGAATGTTCCAAATAAAAAAAAAGGCATTTGTAAGAAGAAAGATAAAGAATATAAAATGAAAATTTATGATAACAGAAGTATTTTGAAGAAAAAAAACCTTAACAGAGAAATATATGAATTGAAAGAAAAGAAGACAAAGGGAAAATAAAAAGGCACTGATACAAGCAGTGGAAAGTCAGGAAGGATATTATCTTTATAATATTCCATAGGTATTTGGGAAAGCTATTAAAAAAGCCAACAGTGCATTACCTGTATATCTAAGAAAACATTGTACTGTTCTACACATACTCTATACATACTCTGTAACCTTACTATCAAAACAAAAGAAATAAGCCTAATAAGTTCCGATGAAGCAAAAAGAAAAAACAAAAAAAAATAATTATAATAATCATAAATAATCATAAATTTCTACCCATCTGATAAACTTTCTTACCGGACTTCTGATAGAACTGAGTGCATGATTGCCAGAGAAAATGGACATAAAGTCCACGAAATGAAATGTGCACCTTGATGGAAGCATGTCAAGCATAACATAAAATTTGGCGAATCTAAGTCTGCTGTACTACGACCTATCCATATAATAAGCGTAGGTAAGACACCATATAAAATGTGTATGTGCTATTCACGAAAATGTGAATTTACTATTAAAATTACAGTGGTTTGCCTAATAATTACATAGAATTACTAAATATAGCAACTTGCAACAATCGCTCAAGTGACTTTTTATTTTATAACCGTCGTTAAACAGCCGACCCAAATTTAAGTTAATGGCTACCAATGTTCAACTCTGTAGCCTTGTAAATTTGAAACCAATCCAAACTACTAGGAAACTCCTAGATGAGTACCCCCAGAGGTTTTGATTTGTTTTGGAACTTGGAGGACTTTCTGACCCGGCATATTTAATGCACACCAGTCACCATTTAAAGCACTGGGATTTTTTTTTGATGTTGCAATAGATAGTTTTGATAGTGTAAAAACTTCTAGTAAGAAAATCAGGTAGTTAATTTTATTGCCAAATAACGGAAAGAAACAGACAATGCACTTCTTTTTTGTTGTTTTTTAAACATGGTCTGGTAAAATAAAAAGTTTCAAATATAACTACAAAGACGTAGCACGGGTTTCAGTTATAGCAGTGTGCTGCCAACTCCAACTTTAAATAACCGAATAGTCACTTTTAAGTGATATTTCCTTTTAACTTTTTGTCAATTTTGTAAGATGCTGTTTATGTTACATTAATGTCCTCTCCGTTTCGATGCAATATTTGGATTTAAAAAAAATGTGTTTGCAATTTTACGAGTCCTGCAATAGTTTATTTTACTTTGAAATGTGATAATTAAAAAAAAATTGCAGATAATGTTCAGGATGGTCCAAATCACAGAATTCAGCATAAATTATAGTGTATGTCAAAAATGTTGGATTTTATTTGTCCCTTCTGTTACAAGCACTTTTAATTAACTTGCAATTTAATTATGAGGCTCTTTAATTGTTTTATGCCAATTAATTATATATTGCATCCAAAAGTAGCATAATCTAGTAAAATTGTTGTTTTTAAGAATATATAATATATTTTCAAGAATAAAATACTTGTCTGATTCCCCCTCTGTTACGCTTGGAATTCACCAAATAATAATAGTTATTTTGCTCTAATTTTAGTTTTAAAAAAGTGCGTCATATTAGAAAACTTTCCTATACATTTCATATACATTTTACATTTCTATTGATATTTTGGAGTACAGAAGTTTCTCTGAAAGAACTCATGATGCCTTTAAACAAAACAAGAACATGATATAGATATAACATATATTCCTTTACATAGATTTAGGCTGCATATTAAATGTCTGGGTGAATGAAAGAATAAAATATTTGAATGAGTAGAATTATTACTATTTTAATATAGAATACAACATTTTACTTTCATCATTTTAAAACGAATAAGGGCTTTAAAATTTTTAATTTATTCAAATTATAATTTTTAATTTATTCAAATTATAAGTTTTAATTTTCTTTTAAATTTATTATAATGTCAGTAATATTAATATTAAAGAACTTAAGCTTGATACAATGCATTACTATATTATATTCTTCTAGGACTGTATATCATAAAGCCCGTCAAGCAATGAAATGATAATGACATTTATAGGTTTCAAGTAAATGTATTTGTCGAAATGATGATATTAATGAAAATTCTAACAAGTTTTATTCATATAAATTTATCTATTTCGAAAATAATGAACAAAACATTATTGTATACTATACAAGAATTATTCAAAAATTATAATGATGGAACTATGCAATTTTCCTTTAAACAATAGTAGCTTCTCTATTTTTCGTTGATATTTTACGAAATCAACCACTTATAATGAAACTGTTAAAACCATTGCATATGTACAATAAATAAAAATAAAGATACATTTAATAAAATTTGATACTTTTATATATTTTGAATTAAAGTAGATGATTTTATATAACATTAGGGCTATTTAATAACATATTTTTCCCATGAATGATACTTTCTTTCTAATTAATGCAGCAATTAAATTTTATTTCTCTTGTGAGTGTTAAAAACATTAAGCTCTTTAATTAAAATATCCCAAGGTGGAAATTTTTGACCAGATTACAAACAAGTGCTAATTACCATTAATCGCTATCAGCAGCGTAAGTGAAATGTCAATACCCACGGCAAAGATAAATTGATTATTTTATCAGCGATGTTTGAGAATTTTAAGCTTTGTGATTAATTTCTAAGCTTTACTTTTCAATTTTGTTTCTGCTGCTAATCCATCACGCAGAGACATTTTGAAATGTTAATAGAAGATTAAAAGTTCGATAATCAGAAAATATCTCTCGATCATAATTACTTTAATTTAGAAATTATAAAATGTTTCAAAGAACTATATTAGTTTTAAAACAATGTTTTAAGTGGTGTTAAAAATTGTATTAAATAGAGAAAAATTCTTACCTCTTTATCGATAAAAATTGCATTTTCGAAATGCTATGTACAAATTCATATCATGTCAAATATTCAAATTCCTATATGTACAAATAGTGTTTTAGATCAATCATTCCCAAAAGATTTTCTGTGGAAGGGTCACGTGAATTCCAAAATTTTTTTTTCTCCAACCAAGCTGTACTGAGTTTTAAAACCAATAATTATATTTACGTCTGGCCAATTAGTTATTTTTATGAAATTAAGATAAAATGACGGTAAAAAAAGAAACAGCAAAATTTAAAGTTCCAAGAAAAATACATCGAATAAATTATGAAAAGAATGTACATTTATTAAAAACAGCATCAGGATTTCACATCGAACTTTTCAATTCATAACAAAATAACTGAATTCAAGAATGAAGAATTAAGATTCTCTGATAGATAACCATTCTCTATATTTATAAAAAGTCTTTTTTGAAAAACATAATTTAGCTTATTTCAGGGCTTCTCAACCTGTGATTTTCGCCCCCCTAGGGGGGCGCGAGCACACTAGGGAGGTGGCGCGAGAAAATATTATTTAAAAAAATTGATTAACAGGATGAAAGTAAAGCGCATATACTCATAGAAAACAAAATACATTTCGACACATTTAATAACTTAATTAAAGTGAAACAACTTATTAAATCAAAACTTAGGTGGGGAGCCAAAGGTGGCTTTGCTTTGAGAATTTTTCCTAATTTTCTGGTTAGATCTGTGTGACTGAATTTTTTTTTGTTACACCTATCTCTAACACATATCACGTATACTTTTAATTGTAAAATAAAATTTCATTTATTTTACAGTATAACTTCAAAATTCTAGCTTCTGCTCCTAAGGTTCCAAAGGTGAGCCATATACTGAAATCACTTTTTCACTTACTCAAATTGTTTATAGAAAAGACACTTGGACTGGCGAACGTCTTTTAAAAAGGCACTTTAAGTGTCTTGCTAGAAGGAGCAAGTTTTCTGACTTTAAAAAGGGTATTTGTTTTTAGAGTGCATAATTTTTTTATATATCATATGCATTGATAGTTCTTGTGTGACGTCACTAGCGGTTCTTTTGATTTAAATCATTAGAATAAAACAAGAATTACTGAGTTAGTTCTTTCAAAAGGGTTAACTAACCATAACTAATAACTAAGAGTTAAATAACCATACTAGAGTTAACTAACCTAACCCATAACTAGTATTAAATACTCAAATTTACCTAAAATACCAGAATTTACCACAAAAACACTCATAACTACCATGAAAATACCAAAAAATACCTAAAAAATCACTTTTAATGCAAACAAAATTAAAAAAAACTTAAAACAAAATATCGCAAACTCTATTAAAGTGCAGAAAACGTCAAAATATTTTGTCTTTAAAGAAGCCACAGCAGAAAATCTAGTTTTACAAAAGTAGGATGTTGAAAATGGTAATAGTATACGAAATGTCCTTGTTTTTAGTGCAGAAAAATCATCCTTTACTTCTGCCCAAAATTCAAATAGTGACTTATAAATTGTGTTTTGGTTTCGCCACTTGTGAAATCTATGAATTTTCTTCCTCATCAATTGAGAGTCCTTCGGAAGTCTTATGAAATGAATCCCTAACCCACTCGTAACTTGCTATCAGTTTGCAGCCAGCAAGAAATACGTTTTAAAATTCTCTGCCAGTATGTCTAAATGATTTTCAATGGTTACAAAGACAGCGTTTACATGTTCTTCTTCAGCCTTATAAGTTTTCGTACAATCATCCACATATGCAAATTGTTAGGTTTTTTTGCTTTAAATTTCTGCCCCATAATTCCAGTTTTCTACAAAAAGCTTTAACTTTATCACTCGTATCCAACATAAGTGTATTTGCTCCTTGGAGTTGAAGATTCAAGTTAGTTAATTTCTCGAATATGACGACCAAGTAGCTCAATTTCATCACAAATAAACAATCGCGAAAATTCACGGCTTCCGGTCTGTTGTCTTCTAGGAAAATGGCGATTTCTTCTCTTAATTCATAAACACGTAGCAAAAATTTCTCATGTGATAATCATCTTGCCTCGCAATTGAATAGTAAAGCTGAATGTGCTGAACCCATGTCTTTACAAAGTGCGGAAAAGGTTCTCGATCTCAGGAGTCTAATTTTTATATAATTTACTACGGTTACAACCGTAGTTAACACAATATTTAAACCAGAACACATTTATTTCGAAGCCAAAGCTTCTCAGTGGATCATGCAATGTGTCCAGACGTATTGAGGCCATTTTTGTTTTACAAGTTCTTGTATACTTTGGAATCTTCCGGACATTGAGCGAGCACCATCGGTTCATATTCCGACTCAATTTTTGCATTCTGCATATTTGTCTCATTCATAAAATAATTTAAAACAGCAAATAATGCGTGCGTTGTTGTTTTGAGTAGTTCTACTACTGACACATTATCGCAAAATCGATCATAGTCAATTAAATGAGCAGCTTTATTAATATATGTTGCTGTATCTGCTGCCTGTTCATCAAGCTGTATTGAAAAGAATTTGTCACGCAACTTCGAGAAAAGCTGACACTATACATCTTCAGCTTTATCACCAATTCGACTAGCAACAGTATCATTTGAAAGAGGTATGGACTGCAATTGTTTTGAAAAATTATCTCCAAACATAGTTTTTACACTCTTAATTGCTGCTGGCTTTTACTTTACTCTTGTTTTGGCAGTTAGTTAAAAATAATTCAAAGACATAAGTCAACATACTCCATATACATTATTGTTGTAATGTTGTATACATTTCACTTAAAGCGGGGGGCGCAAATACTGAAAGCTTGAGAAACGTTGGCTTATTTGGTTCATTTCGAGCTCAAAAGCGCATTAACAACTATTTAAAAACTACACTTGAAGCCGCTCAAGAGATCTTATTGTAAATTTAACTGCTGCCTATTTAGCCTAATTTTTGGTCAAAAATTATTGAATCAATGAAAAAGCTTCCATTCTTGTTACATTAAATAATTCCAATATAATTGGTAGTCTTTCATTGTCAAGAGTTCATTCTGACAGCAAATCAACTTTGGCAAACGTTGATTCCTAAATTAATTTTACTAGATATCAATGACTTTTCTTAAATTTTTGAACCCATCGTAGTAAGTAGGTAAAAATGAAGGCCATTCTGGTGTTAATTTGTTCCTTATAACTAATGAACTTTATTTAAAATGTCGAGGTTCCATAAAAGGAAGCTAAAGCATCCATTGTTTCATAGCCGAAAAGAATTAGGGACTGTTGCCTTAGATAATCATCTGTACCGAAACCATGTGTTTAGCTCAACCTGATTTCGTTTGAACTTGACGACATTCCACAAAAAACTCTAGTAATAAGTCATGCATTTAGTAAGAAAAATTATGTGCCTCAATAAATTCGGTGCTTTTACTTTCTGATTTATTTTACATCGATTGATTCAAAATAACATCTTCCCATTGGGATTTATGCCAGTCAACCCTCTGTTTTATTTAATTAAATTTTTTCAGTGGAATTCGTTGTATTGAAAAATATTGTTGCATTATTATTACAATAACACATCATTTTGCACTTTTTCAAATAATGATGTAAATCACACAGGATACAAATTAAAAATTTAAAGAACTATTTAAGCTGGATAAATCAATTTGAAATACTTATTAGAGTCGTTTTCAGTGCCTGTGCCTCTGCAATTTTAAAAAAAAAAGAATCTTTGTTATTTTATAAATTTATGTAAAATTCTTGTACAAAGGAAGAAAAAAAATTCAAGTGTTTCCTTGCTATAAAGAAAACATCAATTTTTCACTGAGCACATTTTAATAGGGCTTTTTAATGTATTGTTGCCTATTTCATAAGTAACTAGCAACTCATTCGATATGGTTGTCAGAGTCTTTACCTACAAAGACTTCGGACTGGATTCGATTCCATTTGTTAAAAACTTAGTGTCTGATTAATTTGAACTTTTTCGGATCATTTTTAATGGCTCGGAGTTCATTCTAATCAAAAGTCTACGATGGTTTCAGCACCTGAAAAGGCTTGATGAATTAAGTTATTTCTAGAGTTTTACTTACTTTGCTTTTGTAAAATTTACTGTAATTTTTCATGGACTCCTGTTGAATGACTTCTTGTAGATTCTCAGGTAAACATTTTTCTAAAAGTGATTACTTACTTATATCACTTGACTATTATTTAGACTTATTATATAGAATAGACCACTTACTTATTATATAATATATTGCTCACTCTTGATTTAGTATAAATTAGGCTTTACCGGTTTGATCAATTCTGATCTAATCAAGCAAGGAAAATAGCATTATCTTATTTCTTATAAAATAAATGTTATGTCGCGTTACTGCGGTTGTTTAAAAAACGGCTTTTATTAGTAGTAGCAATTCATAAGTTTATTTATATATATCCGTTAGACATTTTCTTGTGGAAGTTAATACTAAATAGTTACTAATCTAGTTGTCTACCATGTGTATTTATCAGCACCAAATCAAGGCCCTACATTTCTAAAAAAATTTAAGGGATTCTGTTCTAAAAATAAATAGAAGTAAAAGAATTTTAACAGAACTGTTTTAAATGGAAGGTTTTTGAGAATTGAAGAAATCGAAACTTTAATATTTTATAGAAGCAAAAATTCCAGAGAAGTAATACCTAAAAATATAAAAGTAACATTTGAAAATAAAAACGAAATGTATTGAATAACAGAAAAGTATATTTATACATTTAATAATACTCCTATAACTTATAAAAGTGCAATAATAAATAAAAATACATATAAATCTACAGAGTAAAAGAAAATATACTTTCAAACTGCCATAATTCAAAAATATGCCATTTTCTATTCTATATTTTGAAGCATCGGATTAGTTATTTATGTCCTATTTTTACTTTGTAAGTAACTCGAATTAGAGTTTGGATATTTTTTTTCGATATAAATTTATAGTGATGTGAGATATTTGTCTTCTATTTTATAAAGTTGTTACATGTTATTTTTTTTTTTTTTGTAGTAAAAGATTTTTAGTGTAATTCACAAAGCTAATACTAAGAAAACCCGATTAATATTTCGTACATAATAGTTATGAATTAAATTCACGTGGTAAGTAATAATAAAAAAAAGTAATAGGAATAAGTTGTTGTTTCTTAAACTTAAAATTATTTGAATGAAACATAAACGTTTAAAATCAGTTAAATGAAATATAAATCTTTGACAGGACGTTTCTGGCAAAATAATGCTTTATAAAAAATTAAAATAAATATTTAAAAGATCAGAAATAGTTATTTTTATTGAAGTGATTGACTGATTTATTCTCGAGTATCTAAATTTTATAATTGAATTTATAATTGTCAGACTATATGAATTTGTAATGTACGGTCGATCCGCAAAGCGGTGTTTGAAATACATTGTGTCACGTGATATTCTCAGGCCATGATAATCATGCAAAAGCTTTCTACAACACTTGTGTTATTACAGCGGAGGAAGGTAGCTCATAACGCGTGAGGGAAGTGCGCTTTGAAGCGCACGCGTGAGGGAAGAGGGGAGGAAGTACGCGTGAGGGGAGTGCGAGGGAAGTACGCGTGAGGGGAGTGCGAGGGAAGTGCGCTTTGGGTAATTTCTCGGTTCCGGTTAGAGGATTAAAAACGGGTGAGGGAATGAAAAATTAGTTTTTGATTTATAACATATGATTTTTACATTTTATGGAATAAAATTACATGTTAATATTTTCATTTGATTCATCCATCTCTTTAAACCAGGAAATTCTGTCCCGTAGTGGACTGATCGTAAAGACATGGTCCCCAGTAGACTAACGAAGTCAAGCATCATTGGCTGCGATCAGTAAACAGGTGAGTGAATACTTTGACCAGCCTGAGTAGGGACCAAGGGTGGGCGGTATCGGTCCTCGTTAAATTGTTTTACTGTGAAATTCTCAACTTCACGCGTAGGCCATCCGGCCACCAAAGCAGGGGAGCCCTCCCCTCAGCAGAGGATTAAAATTGCGATGGCTCTAATGCGACGTAAATGAAGTACCTACCTTATAGTAGGAAATTCTAAGATTTGCTTCGTACCTATACATATATAACTATTTTCGTGCCAAAATGAATTGTTCATGCAAGTACGGCAATGCAAATTGTTATTTTCTTAATAATTTAAATTTTTTTTTAATAATTTTATTAAGCTAAAGTATACATAGCATTTACATTAATCTGTGTAATGTAAAACACTAATAAGTATGTTGTTATAAAAAACAATGAAATTTCTATTCCTAGAAGACAACAACAAAGAAACAAAGAAATGAAATATCAAACGAGTAAGCAGTTGTAAGCAAATTCAGTTTTGAGCGTAAGATATTTCTATTTAGATATTTCTCGAATAGGCCACGAAAAACCGAATGGGCTACATAAGTTTAGGGAGCAATGGGAGAAGTATTCTGGTTTAAATTTAAAATGTTTAATTTAAAAAAAAACTAATTCCTTAGTTTTTTTAGCTGTACAACTTAAGTAAAATATAAATCAAATTTGTAAAGTTTATGGACATAAACTAAAACTGCATTTTGTATCCACAGTCAAACATGAGTCATACCTCTAAAGGAATTTTTCTGCTTCAAGTTAATGTTTATTTTAAAACTCTAGGTCTTCGCTTGTTTAAATTGTAATTCAGATATAATATATAGCTCCATTGAATTTTATTACCTTAAGTATATAATTGTGTTGAAGTTCCCAAAAATTGATAAAATTGGTCCAATTACCGTAGTTTATAAATTACTAATATAAGTAACTAATATTAGCTTATAGTTAAGCTTAGTTTGTTTAAATATGTAGCAGTCAAATCCCAATTCAAAAGTTCAAACAAGAAGAAAAATCTCAGTTTTTCAAACCATTTTACATGTTATGTCATCAAGCATATTTTAATGATAATATTTTATTGTATTCGTCAGAAAAAAGATTCGAATTAATATATCTTTCATTTTAGAGTCAAATTTATTTTAAAATCTTTAAATAGCAATCGCAATGGATTGAACTTTTCTCAGAGAGTAATATGAACTAGACAAATCAATTTATAATTAAAATGTAGCAAATAGCGACATAAATCAGTACTAAATTTTTTTATTCTTTTATATAGATCAGAATTATTGTTAAAATAAAAAAAATGGGAAATGATTTAGTAACGAAGTATCAATTTTCTCACGAAGTACTTTGTATAATCGGAATATAAATTTTTTATTCAGTATTATAAAAGCTTTATTTTAATTTCACGGCATGTAACCTTACCTGTAGTGTAAAATATCATTTCTCTTGTTGCTATATAGCCATTACGAAAGTGGCTTTAAATTCTATACTGCCAGATCACTAATTGTTTAGATAAATGTGGGTTTCACAACCTTGTTTTGTCTTTTGGAATCTATACCCAATTTTTTTTTATAGTTTGAATCCTTTTCATTTTTTTAATTTTAGCATCACTCCAATAGTAGCCATTGGATACCATTGATATTGTTTTATACTGTCGCATTGAATGACGTTTGCGTTTGAAACAATTTAACTATCCCCGATTCTTGTAAACCATTGAACTTCAGATTCAGTCAATCATCTAAAATCTATCATTTAATCAATCATATTGTTGTATCCAGCAGCAGGATTACAGAATCTGATCGATTGAATTCCTATAAAAACAGATTTATCTTTCAGTTTTATTTGAAATGATCGAAAAGCTCCCTATTGATTTTTCACTTTTTATTTAGTTTAATCTTCATTTATCATGTAAAACATAGCTCACATAAACTATGATTCATGCAATTTCGATAATGATATTGCGTATTTTATGTCGCTATCCAAAGTGCGGAAATTTCTTACCATAATCATAGACCTTTATGTAATTAATTTTTACATTTAATAAACCAATCATCAGTCGTATTTTATTAAATATTAAGTCTACAACATAATTATATTATAATAGTAATAATTTATGATTATCAGAGCTTCTAATTGAAATTACCACAATGAAATATTATATAAAATATTCATTTTGGTATTCAGGGTAGCTGTAAGCTTACTTTTTGAAAAGAGATATTTTTACTTAATAAAGAAATGATAGTGTTCTCAGAAATTTTTAATATGAAATATTTTAATTTTCTAATGATAAATTAGAATCTTAAAATTAATGAAGGTTCGTTATGTTATTATGTAGAGCATACATTGTTAAATAATGTAGAATATAGCGTTTGAATTGAATTCTACATGACATTTGTGCTATTATTTATTATTATTTTATTGCTAATATTTGTTATGCTATTATTTATTACATAACACAGTTTCTTGTGCTATCAATTTCTACATTCAGTCGATCAATTAATTATACCATTTAATTTAAAATTACGTCCACGATACTGCAAAACTGCAAAACATACTGCAAAAATATTGAAGAAAAATATTTAGATTAGTATTCAAAAAAGATATAAGCGTCCTTTTATTTATTATTAATAACTCTCGTTGAACAGTTGACCCAATTTTTGGTTCATGACTATTAATATTGACCCCCGTAGCCTGGTAATTTTGAACCCATTTTATAAGACAAGGGAACTTCTAGATCCATTATTGGGATTAATTTGCCATGATGGAGGGTTTTTTGATGGAACTAACCCGCATCTACGTTACATGGAGATGAAAACGACACAAATCTTTCCACAATTTGCATAACATGTCGAGGGGACTCTAACCCATGATCCGTCTACCACTGAGGAAATTTTATGTCTGCACTGTGGTTGGTGTGAGCTGGGTGCGGAATTCGTATCTACCAGACTTAGCTCGGATTAGAACCCGGTCACCTCATTGGAAGGCGACACTCTATATTCTAAACCACCACGGCTCATTTAAATTTATTCTATAAATTAAGATTATATCTTTGCGTAATGAAAAAAAAAGTGTTAATGTTTTCAGAAAACTATTATTTAGTCTGTATATGACGTCCACCAATATTTCATTGGAATCATGAAATTTCTGGTAGTTTTATTAAGGAAATATGTGGATAACACAATGTTCAATAATGTAGAAAATAGAGTATAAACACAATCCAATTAATACTATAAAATATTTTAACCGAAAAACATTGCATATGCATGTATTTTCCAATGCTAAGTTTTTGAAAAATCTTGATCGGCTTTATCACTATCGTTTACAGTATTTTCTCGAAACACAGGTCTTTGCCTGTTTTATTCTTCTTCGAGAACATAAATAATAAAATTTTATAAAGATGTTACAAATTCCAAGTTTAAACAAAAATGCTTGAAATGGAACTTACATAATTCTTTTCAGCAGGGAGATAACAATAATTCTCTACCGAGATATGCATAAGTATATGATTTAAGTTATAAAACATGCATTTCCGAAGAACCGTCATTCGTACCTTAGTGAATGGAAGGATTAAAATAAATAAGAAATGTTGCATTTGTCTTTTGGGGGAATTAGTCTTCCAAATGGTTCTATTTGGCGAGGAATTTTCTTCCGAACCCGAGTTACGACTTAGTCGGCATGGATTTATTTCAACATAAATTTATTTGGCAAAAATTTTTGTTTCCTTTTAAATATTGAAAAGTGCATTTGTTTATTCTCTAAAAGTTTCTTCAGAAATATTAAATTTAGTTAAATGTGGAAAATGTTTTACTTGTATAGAATAGATTTTGAGGATAAATTGACAATTTCATAAGCCAAATAGGAAATTAAAACTGTTAAGGACATATAGTCATTTGTATTGCGTTACAAGGTTATAATTGGAAAAAAAAATCAAATATTTTTAATTTACAGATATTGTGGCCGGGATAGCCTGGTCGGTAGGGCGCTGGGCCTATGTTGAAGACGTCGTGGGTTCGATCCTCGCCCGCCGAAGAATCCCCGTGTAGTAAATGGTGACTGATGCACGTTAAATCTGTCGAGTCTCAAAGTCCTCCATGTTCCCATAACAAATCAATACCTCTGGGGGTACTGATCCAGGAGTTTCCTTGTCTTCTGGATTGGTTTAAAATTACAAGGCTACGGAGTTGAACATTAGTAGTCGTAAATCCATGAAATTGGGTCGGCTGTTCATCGACGGTTATAAAATAAAATAAAATTAACAGATATTGAGTCGAGGAGGGATAGGAAATAATGCCCTCGTCTCCCAGTCAGATGGCCCAGGTTTGACTTCCAGCGATAGCTAGTCGATATGAATTTCCACCCAGCTCGTACCGATAACAATGCTGACGTAAAATATCCTCAGTGGTAGACGAAATTATGAGTTCGAGGACCCTTGCCATCAGGCTTACCGAGGGAGATTTAAATGGTGTTCATCTACATGTACCGCAGATGTGGATTTGTTCCACCAAAAAGTATCTCACAATACTTGAATCAGGAGTTTCCTTGTCTTCTAGATTGGGTTCAAGATTACAAGGTTGTGAAGTTGAACATTGGTAGTCATAAATTCAAAATTTGGTCTGCTGTTTAACAACGGTAATAAAATAAAATAAAATTAATAAAAAATAAATTCAAGAACATTTCAGATCAAAAACATTAGAAAACATTAATGAACTTGATAATTAGTCCTGCTTACTGCAATAAAACTAATACTCTAATTTATAACTCTTAACCAATACGATTATTCTATTGATTCATCATTTTTAAACCTTTGATCATGTTTCAGGCGTTATTACATTACGTTTTTCATAATTCAATTTTTAATTAAATACGTGATATTAACGCACTGCTTCATAAATATTTTGAAACTTAGCAATCATAATTAAAAATTTTAAATAAAGTTATCTGAGAAGTAAGATATCAATTTAAACAATAATCCTCCTTTTGCTTTTAAATTACCGATTTATTTCTCATATCCATTGCAGGTATATGAATTAATTTTAACTAAATTAATTATAATGTTTCTTCCAAAGCATGCAATAGTCACAAAGCAAGAACTATTGCTTTTTGCGCATTATTTTTCTTAAATATATTAATCATTTTATACGGCATTCATTTCAACGAATTTTTTGGTCTAATATTTTTTATATTTTGTTTGAGTAAAGAAAACGAAAATGCGTAAAATATGAGCTACTTCATTTAGAAGAATCAATTATTCTAGGAATTCATTTCGAGATTGTTGACTCTTTATACTAAGAGGTTTTATATAGAAATCTTAAATGTATACAACTATGGTAATACTTATTTGGTTTGTTAATATAGCCATATTCATAAAACAAATTTAAAAAATCGGTCGACATTTTTTTCCTGCATTATTTGCCAAATATAAGCGAATTGTTTCAAATTATGCAATGTTTTTATTATAATATGCACAACAAACAAGGAAGTCTAAATATCAATTTTCTTTATTAGTAAACCATTATTCGTCAATATATGGGGTATAAATGCATCAAAGGATAATGTGAATCATTCATTTAGAATCTCCAAGAATGCCATCAGGCATAAACGGGAAACGGAAATTAATTAGATCATTCTTTGTATGTTTAAAGAGTCGCCTTAGGTATTGGATGATGGATGATTTAAGACTATGTCTCACTCAGATCCGGATCCACTCCTGGAATCCATTAAAGACGCTATTGTCTGGAAAAGTGTGTCATAACTGATGACTTGGCAATTTATGTTCTAAATAAAACACGATTGCGAAAATGGCTTTCTGCGTCCGAGAATAATTTGGGTATAATAAGGTATTATTCCTAAATTATTCTCGGTATGATATTATTTCTTATTTCAGCATTGGAGGATCACTTAGACGATTTCCCGATAAATATAATTAACTATAAAATTTGTTTACATTTTGCACTTAAGCCCTAATTTCTAATTAACATATATTATATGAAATGGTATTTGAAATTAAGAGAATTTTCAGAATCTTTCAATTTACTTTAGAGCCACTGGACAGATTTGAAAAAAAATTTGGGAGAAAATTAGTGAAGGAAACAAAGAAAATGTTGTAATGAGTTTTTTATAACTGGCTTTGGACAGTCGACTAAAATTTGAGTCTATGATTCTCAATTTTGATCTCCAATACCTTGTAATTTTAACCCAAACTAGAAGTCAAGAGAACTCTTAGATGAAATATTGGGACAAACTAGCTGTCATAAAGGACTTTCTTATGAAATTCATCCCCATTTTCGTTGCATGAGGAGAAAAACTACGAAACATCGAACGATGATTCTGACTGCAAAAAGGTTCTATCCCATATTCGTCAATGACTTTAGATATTTCATGTCAGTATTGTGCTCGGTGTGAGTCGGGTTGTAGCCATGATGGAGTGTAACTCTCATCTGTGGCGAAAGGTATAAATATGTAGTTAGAAAATCAACTAAAAACTTGCTAATGAAGGGCACGGTCTGCTCAGGCTCTGTATATATTTGACATCCGAAACATTGTGATAGAGAATCGCTGGTAGTAATTGACCTCCCGAAGAGGAGCACCCTAGATATGATAAATCAGGTAGAAATCAGGTGCCCTAACCGGGTAATCTATCTGGTGAATATATTCATTCATTATTGATTCGTTTAACGTGCCTCGTTAGGTACAGAATGTTGGATATTTTAAAACAATGTCCCACTCAAACCCGGCACATTCTTGAAGTTCATTCAAGACTGTGTCTAAACAATTGTGTCATATTTGACAACCTGTAATATATATTCAAGGTAAAACACGATTCATAATTTTTTTTTGTAAGACCAAGAACAAAAAATCTGTACTAAAGTATTGAAATTCAATAATTTTAATTTTACTAGCATCGTTTTTAATCATTGGATTTTTACTTGGAGAATTTCACAAAAGTATAATCAAATATTGTATTTGTTTTCTTATTGCAGAGTGCAACCTCATAATTAATCACACTGTAATTTTTTGAAGTAAATTTCACTGAGCATCAGTGAAAGAATAAAAAACGGAACACTACAAAGAAACTTGTCTCAAAGAGTTCCAGTTTAAATAAATATTAAACATCTAAATGTTCCTGTTACTTAAGGGACTTGTTACTTAAGAGTTACTTAAGGGACTTGGATATCTGCACATTTATAATTTCTGTTTTACAGTAAATCTAATGGTGCAGCTTGCAATTTCCACTAACGCTTTATTGCATATCGTCGTCAATATTCTCAGTATGCACCTATTTTTACGGACGACTCAAAATCTGTTAAATACGTTAGCTGCAAGACATGTAGCTATTAAATTCCAGTTTTTGCTTCGTCTTCTGTTGCAGATGCTGCCATCAGTTTGGTATTACGGCCAATTTCTTCACTCTCTTCACGGAAATATTTTATTTACTCAGATTGTATGAGAGTCTTGCGCACAAGTAAGATAATTTTCGCAGTGATAACCTTTCAATTTTATCTTTCATTATTTATTTGATATTAACTTTTTATCCATATCTGTTTGAGACTTTGATTTGTTGTGTGCCGAAACATTGGCATACATGGAAACGACTGGGCTACCTGATGTATCACTTCAATCTTGTCACTGTCTGAACTGAACTGTATTAAATATCTGGATACCTGCTTGCGTCTCTTTTCCCTTTCATATTTAACTTGAACTTGGTGGTGTTTCGATGAGGAGGTGGAATGTGGGTCTGATGTTCTTTTCTCAGTTAAATTTTCATATAGGAATATTTCATTGAAATTTTCTGCAGAGCAAGAGGTGGCTTTTTGTTTTATAGAATTTGGTATTTAATTTAGCTGTATGTTTTTCTATTGCATGTATTTTGAGGTCGTGGTGTAGTGTATCTTTTCTTACGATCCATCTGGATCTTTCTAAGTATTTTATTCTGACAGGCTATTAATTTGTTTCACTAAGTTTGTGTTATATTAGTTAAGACTGGTCAAGTATATATAGGGATGGCATTCGTGCGACTGTCTGAGCCTTTTTTCAGAATTTAAGCTGCATGTTTGACAGTTTATTACGTATCTATGGCCGAGTTACACCATTTGCCTGTATTGCGCTTGCTTAGAGCAGAGGTTAACCTTACTCATCTGCAAAACGGTCACACCCAGTAGACACATCTTTATTTCCTTCTGGGGGAAAATCCTCCTCAATTCATTACTTGTAACGTTCCTTTAACAATTCATCACATTTTAACATTTTGTTCTTGCGATTTTACGCACTGTTGGTATTTTTTCTGTATATGAATGTTTTATTGCATTTTCAATTTTATAGTGTGATAATTAAAGGGAAGTAGGTACTTAAATGTATATATGCCATACTATTAATATCAAATAACAAAATATTGGTTGTCAATAGCAAAGATTGTATCGAAGTTTCTGTAAAGACATGTAAGAGAACATTATTTTTAAATCATAGATTACTTTTGGCGAACCAGATTACAACTGATTATCTATAAAATAGAGCGAAACAGAAAATAACATAAAATCTTACTTAATACAAATTTTTATCCTCTAAAGCAAGATGTCCTTCCATCAAGCTTAGATCGATTATATGAGGCTAGACCTTCACACCTATGTCCATTTCATGCACGTGTACGCCCACTTATACTAACATTCAACATTTGCAAATTATCAACGCAATCAGTAGATCACTTTCTCATACCACCATGGGTCATCACGACATATAAGTTTTATTTCCTTTTCATGATGTACAGTAAATCTAATTTTGCATCCAACATGCACCTACAACTATTCAATTATCATCATCACCAATATTCAGAGCATGTGCCTGTATTTACTGACGGTTCAAAATCTGCGGGGTACGTTGGCTGCGCTGTCATCATCGCTGATAATACTTATACTAGCTACAAGATCCCAAATATTTGTTCCGTCTTCACTGCAGAAGCTGTTGCCATCCTTTTAGCATTGCGCCTTATTTTTCCACGCTCTACTCGGAAGTTTTACATGTACTCTGATAGTATGAGCGTTTTGAACCAGTAAGAGGATATTCGCAATGATACTCATCCAATTTTATGCCAATTAATGATTTGTTAATTACCGTTCACAAGAAAAGATTTGACATTTTATTTTGTTGGATGCCGAGTCATGTCGGTATACAAGGAAATGAGATGGCTGATTCAGCAGCACGATCTGCCACTTCTTTACCAATATCCGTACCTTGCTCAGATATAAAGTTATATATTCGGCAGTTTATCGAATTCCTTCGGAAGAAACATTGGGATCTTCCAATTCAAAGTCAACTTTATAACATCAAACCTAATCTGGATCCTATACCAGCATTGCGTTTACGCAATGCTGATGTAAAACTTAATCGTCTCAGAATTTGTCACACTAGACTCATCCATCTTCATCTGTTGTTCGGAGAATCTCCTCCCCAGTAACGTTTTACTTACACTTGTAACGTTTTACTTACAGTGCATCACATATTAACCATTTGTCCTTGTTTTAAACGTTAAAGTCTCACCTTTTTTAGCAGCAATATTTTATGTATGAAGGATTTGTTAGGGTAAATCCATCATCCTAGCATTTTCGCATTTCGGAGAGCTATTGGTATTTTATATTGTATATAGCTGGTTTTATCGGATTTCATTCACTCTTATTTATTATCCATTCACTCTTTTACCTATTTCACGTATTTTATATAACTACGCCTTTTATTGGATTTTATTGAGTTTTAAATACATTCGTCTCGCTATTAGCCGTTTTATTACCTTCGTGTATTTTATAAAACTAAAATTGTAATATGCATTTTATATTTTAAGCTATATTAACGTACTGTTTGACGCAGCATATCCTCTTTTGGATCTTGTGCCATTAAAATCTACATTCAACTCAATTAATAAAAATGTTTTTACTTTGTTTTAAATTTGTACGTTCAGAAGAAACATACAATTAAAAAAAAAAAAACTCCATAAATTTATCACTTTCACATCCTATCTCTCCAGGAGCAACTGAAGGGTAAGCACAAACCCTTATTTACTAAGCTAACTCCAGTTAATTTAATGTAAATTGAAATGGTATCTCTTAATCTAATATAACCATCTAGTTTTCATTCTTGAGATCTGTCTTTGTATTAGTCAAATATTGATTTTTCTTTCCTCAGTTGAAATTCTTTCATTAATTTGGCATCTGGGGTACAAAGAGACAATGTTAAACCTTTCATTTTTGATATTTTCTAGATATAAAGATATAATTTAGATAGAGTAAAAGCAAAATTAAATCTGCGCAATAATTTTAGTTTTCTTTCTTTAAAGTCGTAACTGTAACTAGGAAAGCTAATAAGAAATTTTTGATTAATAATATCCAGTTTTTCTCTAATTTTGATTGGTTGCTCAACTGGATTCCTGTAAGTGACGTCACCATGCGTAAATGGTGGCATTCGTCGATTCAGAAGCCGTCTAGGTTCGATAAACACACTTAACGTCGTTTACTGGTATCCACTTAAATATTCTCAAAATCCCATGGTTGAGCCTAATCATGTATTCTTCTTTTCGAGTTGTAAGTACTCAATTACACACGCTTCTATGATCCAGCTCATCAGTTCAGTTTCGCTCAGCGTGATTATTCTGACTTAATATGGAGTCACAAATTTAAGTCCACTTAACTTAAACCATATTAAACAGTCTCTCAATTGGAATCAGTCAAAAATTAAATACTTCCTTTTTTATATAATAAAATAGGAAGAAACTGAATGCATATTAGTAAAACTGGGCTGACAGGACTGTGACAGGAATAGCTGACAGGACTGTGTAGTGGTCAAGAAGCTGAACTCACATCAGAAAGTACCTGCGTCCGAATCCCAGACAATGCATGGATGTTCTGTCCTTCTCTGTATTATCTGTCCATTCGGAAGGGCATTATAAAAAAATGGGAGCAAACGGTTAATTAATTAGGCTAGTAAATAATAACTAGTAGCACAATTGCTAGTAACTCAAACTCAAAGGAATTTAAACCAGTGGATACTTTTTGTCTTAATCGTAATTTTAGTAAATTTAATATTCATAATTTGTCGCGCATAACCATAGAAGCGTTAAAAAAGCCATATAAATATAATTAAAATAGGAATTTTAATTCTTAACTGTATGTTTATGTACTAAAACTATTGAAAAGTATAAAGCAGCGAGATAAATATTTTATGTAAACTAATTTCAATTAACTGATATTTTGCACAAATAAAATGAGTCAGGTAATCAATTACAAAATGATCTGGATGCACATTTTAAAATTTCGTATGGCTTATGATGAAAAAGAATTACCGAACAAGTTGAATGATATTTAAGAACATGACTCTATCGGGAAACGCATTAGTTCGTCACGAAAATTTGAGTTTAAACACTCTCGTTAAGTAATTTCTGTCATTAAAAATTACAACACCAAGTATTCATCTCGTAGCTGGTTTCACAGTAAATTATTTTCTACTAAGAACATGAATCGGAAATAAATTAACGGTAGGAAACTCTCAATTACTCCAAGATTTTTAAGAAGCTATTGATCCTTCTTTTAATTAAATTTTTAATGAACTACATGTTTGATTGAAAGTTATCAGGAAACGTTTTATCATGTTTCTTAGAGGCTAAAATATATAGATAAGAAGTAACAGAAATCAGAGTTTTTTTTTTTTTATTTGTGACACTTTCATTAGTGATAATGTTTTTCCTAGTTTTATTTTTTTCGCCATATATATATATATATATATACATATATATATTATTAAGCATTATTTTATTTATTACTTTTTCACTCAGATCCACGTAAAATTAATTTTTCTCCAACGTTTTTAAATTATTTTATATTATACTGTTTTTGTTTTAGAATTCATTCAGTCCTCGTAAAAGGAATTGTTCCTATTTTTTTCCAGAAACGCGTGGTTTGAGATAACTTACGAAATAGAAATTCGTGGACGTTGTCATTTACGTCGTTGACTGAACTTGTAAAATGATATCTAAACAATAAAGAAGGATATAATATTAAATACAATTATTTATAGTTTTATTTATAACAATGACTAATGTTAAAATAATGTGGAAATTTCACTTGACAAAAATTTCACCCGACCAAAATAGTGAAAGTTTTTAAGCAGTTTTTGGGATCTTGACCATTGTAACTCCTGGTAATCGGTCTCCAAATTTTTGAAAACTCTTTAGGGGTTCAACTCTTATGCGAGATTCAAAATTGCGTTCTACGACAAGGACATACAAAATACTATGCAAGCACTAAAGAGAAGTTGAAGAAAGTACCGATGCTTTGTTCTGGATTGACTTCATTGAGTAAGTTCAGTTTTTAAGCCTTTTCTTCCCATTCAAGATCGTAATCGGTCTCGAAATGTTTGAAAACGCTATAGTGGTTCAGCTGTTATGCGAGATTCAAAATTGCGTTCCACGACAAGGACATACAAAATACTAAGTAAGCACCAAAGAGAAGTTGAAGAAAGTACCGATGCCTTATTCTGGATTGACTTCATTGAGTAAGTTCAGCTTTTAAGTATTTTCTTCCCACTCAATATCAAAATGTTTTAATTTAAATGATTTTATGGTTTACATTGTTATATTTTTTTATTAATTTACTTTATCAATTTGCACACTTGCTTATTTCAGAACGTTCATTTAAATGAGTTTCTACAGTGAAAAGACCAAACCGTTCCATTCATATATTGAAACTACATAAAGTAGATAAATTAATAAAAATATAGAATATTTCCTCACCTGTACATTCTGAAAAGAATCTTAATTTGCTTTTATCACTGAAATATTGAAATTTTGATAAACTAACAGGAAAAGTACCCGATGTGTCACAGAAAAATAAAGCTTGATTTCTATATGCAGTCAGTTAGTTTGTTTGAAAGGATTTGAAATCTCGACAATTGCGCAATAAGAAATACACAAAGAGTAATCACTTTTCAGATAATGAAAAAATAATAAATTCCAAACAATTTTCTCGTTTGAATTTTAAATGAATAAATGAATTATTATCTTCATACAAAATGTTTAAAATGCAATATTGTTGACACGTAAATATGCAAAATATTTAAAATTTATGAATCAAAGAATTTTAGTCTAATTTTTAAAATTAATATTATATTTTTAAAGTTCAAATATTAAAGATCCCGATTAAAGAGATAAGACTCATTTTAAAGCAATGTGTTACAGGCAACAGTTTTTATCGTCTGTGAGATAAAAGGAAATTGTTAAAGTATTCAAAGTTAAAATTGCAGTTAGTGGTAATTTATCACCTGATAACTACTTTGAAATAGGAAAAATAAATTCTGTATTATTTTCCAACAAGCTATCTGTGATAATAAATCAGCGCAATTGGCAACTTATACACCGAATATCTTCATTGTAAGAATATTTTTTCTGTGTATTTTAAACTGTCAAAACAAAAATAAACAAACCATATAAAACAACTAACTTTTCGTATGTATTAAATTTTTAACTGCAGCAATATTTTTTAAATCTTGAAAATATTAACTTATGTGATTTTGAACTGTATTTACATGAATGAAATATACTTTTAAAAAAATTTATAATATTCAATGAGTCGTTAAAAAAATTTGAATGAAATCTGAAATCAAAATCACGTAAATTATTTGTTCAATAAATGTTTAAGTTATAATTCTCCTTCCTTGGAAGTAAAGTCATATTAAGTTAGAATTCTCTTCATTATTTGATTTATTTACATTTTAACTGAAATTTCAATAAAATTGAGTTATATTTCTTATTCAATTCGACACTAACAATATTAAAGCGTGTAAATTCTACAAGATTGTTTCGCGTTACAAGCAGAAACACAGATGCAGTAAATTTTTATTCGGTACCTTTTAATTCTATAATACTTTATGCACAGGAATTTACTCAACTTAAAATAATAACTTTATTTTGCTACCTATTATTAATAAGACAAAACAAATTAAATCTTAATGTTTTAAATTTTAAAGAGCCAAAAACACGTTGCGCCTTCACTCACCACCGTTCCCTCAATTATTAAGTTTATTGTTCCTCTTTTAATATTTTTTAACCTTTTTTTCTAAAATTAAAGGCCTCCGCTCATAATTATAGCTCACTTCACTCGCTCGTTAATAATAAAAAATAAAGATAAAAATTAAATATATTAGTTAGCAAAAATATTGGTATGGCTATTATTATAAGGTTGTTTAGTGAGAAATTAGTTTTATTCAATAGTAAATTACAAAATTAATGTCATGGTAAGTAGTAAAAGTACTTAGAAGATAGTAGTAAAAGATTAGCGAAAAAAAACATAAATTAGCAAATTTTTATACCAATTCGTATGTGCCTCATGTTCATCATTCAAAATACGATGAACTTAATACGGCTCTCTCGGTCTTTCGTGAATACCGGAATTAGTGGTATCCATTCATCGAATTCCATCCCAGATAAAATTCTAGGGGGGGGGTTGTAAAGTAACTACCACTACAATTATTAAACATCAATATAAGCCACGCTAACTCAATTATATTTCGAGGTACTTTTTGATAAATGAAGACAAATGTTCTTTCCCCAAAGAATGTAACATTGTTTAATCTTTTTTGCCAAGGAACATGAACAGCTGAATAGCCTTAAACTAAATGCAAAGATTTTAACTTAAACTTGTTTACCATCTTAATTATGTTACCTATTTAAATTTTACATCTTTCAGTAAAGAAATATATGGAATTTGCAACGGACAAATACACTCTAAACGCAGTACCTCTTGTACTATATAACAATTTTGTCTTGTAATTTATAACAACATTGTACTATTTATTTTCTTTATATTAGAGATACGTAGCGAGATTAAGCGACTCGTGAATATAGAAAACACTGCGGAGGTACGAAAAAAGGTTTCCATACTTTTGTATCTTCAAAACTGCAATGCTCTGCTACAGCGGTAGACTCGTCAGAAGTGAGCATTACCCCTATGTGCCACCCAAAATCTGAAGTTATTATCCTCAATCCTGCTCTTAATCATCTACATTTAAACAATCATAAAGGACGAAAGGATCTACTGAAAAGCCATCACGGCAATGTTTGTTAAGTTTCTTCGCATTCAACCCACCGCGCGTTCGCGTTGCGCCTTCTATCGAAACTGAAAGAAAATTAAAGTTTATGGTGTAGGTTAGAAAAATTGACTCTCAATGGCTCATAGTTTAGTTTCTCGGCTACTTTTGTTTGCTTCTATACGATTTTATTATGAAATGCCACTATATTTTTTGCTTGAACGAATGTTGAAATTAAGTACTACATATATTTCCTTTTTTTTAATATTAAAATGCGTGTGAGCTATAAGTTAGAATTTATTTCGTTTATTTATTTTTCTTTTTGTTAAAGCTGATTAGTAGATGCTGCTATGACAACAGAAAATAACTCTGTCCAAGAGATGGAACATTTTATGTGAATAAAAGCGTTTTTTTAATGAGATTGAAGTAAAAATATATATTTAATCATCATCAGCATTGGCACGGCAGCCCTTTGTGAGCTTGGGCCTACGCTTTTCCCATTCTGTCCTTCTCCCAGCAATTGTTTTCCAGTTCTTTACTTTTAGGATGGCAAAATCCTCATCCACACAGTCTTTCCATCTCTTTTTGGGCCTTCCTCTTGGCCTTTTATTGGAGGGGGTTGCATTAGAGACTCTCAATGCTGTTCGTTCTGGGCTCATTCTCACTACATGCCCGGCCCATCTCATTCTACTTAGTTTATTAGATTTAATGAAATCACCACTATTAAAGATCCTATATATTTCAAAATTATATCTTTTCCTCAAGTAAAAATATCCATTTAGTCAAGTAAAAAGAAGAAAACTATAGAATATAAGATTTTCTGGGTGTCTTGCAACACTTGTTGTAAGCGGGAACGTGATTTCAATAAAAATTTAAAACTTTATATGAAGTAATAGCAATATAATACATGAAATTCAAAAAATAAAGGAGGATTGTTAAACGGTCATTTACATGGTTAATTAACCAGATCTTAGTGAACATAAAATTAGAGGATACTGTAAAATTGCTACACATTAAAGCTAAATTCAGAACACTGAAAATAAAGGACGATGAACTTCATTTGCTAGAAAGTGAAAAATTAGATTTCAAGCTGCAGTCCAATGATATTACTGAAAATAAATTGAATATAAAAGTAAGCTAGTTGATCACTATTGAAATAAATACTAGTTTTTGATAGACATTAAAAAAAAAAAACAATAAAGAAATTCTCAATAAACATAGAGCAATCTAATCAAAAATTTAAACTTCCTGAAATTGAGTTTGCCGAATATGAGGGTAGAAAAAAAAAGGCTGTTTATTATATTGTTTCATTTTTCATCATTGTTTATCATATCATAGAAAAAACATGAAGATCCTACTCTAAATCTTTGCGACCAATTTCAGTATATTATACAGTGTTCAGTTGACGATTCTTGTGCTAGAGACCTTATTTTAAGTTCAACAAGACAACGGCCAAAAATTACAAGAAAGCAACTGAAAGTAAAAAGTAAAGATTTAAAGATGAAGTATGCATGGGTGATGTTTTTGTCGAATTTATCATTAGATAACCCGTATTTTTGATTCAAGAAATCTTCAAAACTCAAATGTAAATTTGCTTTCTTCTCCGTATAACTGATTTAGATCACAATTAGGGCCCAGGAATATTTAGGTGTAGCCTCTAAAATCTATTTTGCGATATTGTTTCCGTTAGTGGAATCTTGTGTTTCTAAGGAGCTACTCAGAGCACGGCCACGGCAGTTTAAAGTGGAAGAAACTCTAAAAGCTAGACTCGATGGTCTAATATTGCTTTTAAGCAGGATGGTTTAAAATAAAGACTATGGAACCAAAGGGCGCACTTACCTCTTAAAGGACCTATTCTTTGAAACGTCCATTATGGGAAAAATAGGGAAGAAAACGAGAGTGTTTTCGTAAACAATAGAGTGGAGGAAATCCGATGTACAAAAAGAAAAGGAATCATGGTGAAACATACGCGGAGAACATAAGCCCATAGACCTATTTTTCAAAAGTTACTCTGCTCAAGTCTAGAAGAGCTAGAAGAACAATCTTAGTAGCTAGAAGAATCATAGATCGAAGTTACGTCAAGTAGATTGGTCAGTAAACGAATTCAATATAAAGAGAATGCAATTTTAAGCAAAAAACGAAAAAAAGTGTTACTTCTACTTTTGTTTGTAATGATTTGTAAATTCAATAATTCAATAACGGGCTCACAAGTCTTAAGGATGATTTTATTTTATTTTATAACCGTCGTTGAACAGCCGACCCAACTTAATGGGTTAAGGATGATTGCTTGTATTTAGCAGTTTATCAAAAATAGCTGAAAAATCAATATTCATTTTTTTAAAAAAAATCCTCAGTATATGAATTGGAAGGCCGACCAAAACTAGCAAAAATTGAAGTTAAAGCAATAAAAGAAGACGATTTAAAAACTTTCAGCATTTCCTTTGTTCATGATAGACTTCGAAAATAAGATTTAAGCTAGCAGATATGATGATGTTGTCAACTCTTCGTGTTCGATTGTTCTTCAAAACATGCAATCGTAAATGAAGTAAATAAATTAATACTCTTGAGGTATTTGAATTCTTTACATTATGGAATAAAATTCATGTTGGCTAACCTCAAGAAACAACTAGGAGGAATAAGAGGAAGAAAAAAATCCGAAAAGTGATTTTGAGATGTATTTCACGTGAAAAACATAATTGTTCCATAATTCCCATTTGTCCCGATACATTTTCCAGAAGTCAACACTTGGAGTGGTTAGTATTTGACATTAATTGGGTATATCTATCAGGCCAGAATAGAGAGAGGGTGATGGAAAAGAATAGTGGTAAAGAATGATTCAAATGATAAAAAAACTGCTGCGAAGAATTTTATGGAAATCTAAGAAATTTCAAATATTTTGGATGAAATAGAAACTGTTATCAACGGAAGGCATCTTACTTACATCTCAGAATATTTATAAAATTTACTTCCACTTTCCCCTACCATAATTTATTCGAGACATGCGTATCGTTGGTGTACCAGACCCAGACTGCATCAATAAAGTCAACATCATCAAACGATGGAGATATCAACAAATTTTAAGCAAGATTGTAACAACATTTCCAGGTTGTAAAGACAGTTAATACTGAAATTGATAGACTAGTACAAAAATTTCTTTATCATAAATATCATATATCTATCTCATCGAGACCCATTGGTTTTATAAAGGTCATTCAGTTCTAAATAAATTAAGCCAGAGATTCCAGAAATAAAAAAAAAAAACCCGTTGATGCTGTTGACTGTACCTCCAAAACAATAACTCTACTGTAAAAATTAGACGTGGAAGAAAATTTGTAAGACCTATACACTATGAATCTTAATTAACTTGGTTCTACTTGATACTCGGTTAAATAAACTGTTATTGATTATTGTATAAGAGCATACTAGGGAATTAGATTTATTTTGAAAAGAAGTTAAAAGTAGGTACACACGTTACATTTATTTATTAATTAATAGTTTGTGAGCTATAAGCTAGTATTTGTCTATCTTTATTTATCTAAATTGTTAAAATAACGTTGCTATAATGCATGCAATAACTTAGGTGAGATTGCTGAATTTTTTGATGAGCATATAAACAAACATTGATTTTTAATATCTATGGAATGGATAAGTCAAAAATAAAATAATTATATGTTAATATACTTGAATATATAACATTTAATAATATTTTCTAACTATAAACGGCTATCCGTAGATTTAATAATAACAAATTTCACCAAATTTAAAACTTTTCAATAGATGCCTTACGTTTTTGGTCCCGTGAATCGAAAAATTTTTTTTCAAGAAAAAGTTACAGAAATTTATTCAAAAAGCCCTTGATACATTTTTGTTACATGTATCTATTTTTTAAACGAGTTTCGTTTTGAGAGGAAATTTTTATTACTGCATTTTTCTTCTTATGAAGGAAATGATGCGATTAATCTCTTTTCTTTTTCCAACACTTTTTTTTTTTTTTTTTTAAAAAAAGCAGTTTGTTTTTAGACTCAACTCCGTTAGTTTTTCCTGTTTTATTTTTCCAAGATAAATGCTAGTCGATTAGAGTCTTAGATTATGAGGTTATGTCTTTTAAGGAAAAAGAATTCGTACGGTCAGGAGTAAAGAAAAGATTAAATATAAGTCCTAAAAGGGCAAGCAGACCACCTTTTTAGATTTCTCAGTATTGAGTTTTCTTCTTGCAAAAATATATCATTTTTTTTTCCTACCATTAAATCTTGCAGTTATTTTAGTCGTTATAGCTACAGATTTATTATTTTTTGACGTAATTATACCATACCAAAGTATTAGACATTATCGCATAAAAAAATTTTTTTGAAAAGAATTATTCTGTCTTTGAGTATAGCTTTTTTGAAACTTAAAATATAATACAAATGGCTACAAAACTATGCAAATAGCACTGATCTATATGGTGTAAGAACAGATATTTTAACCAAAGAGCTAAATGTCTTCTGCTTATACTTCATCAATTCAAGTATTAGCAGATGAAAAACTAAAATTGAAAATGGAAAAATGCTTTTTCTTAAATAAAAATATTAATAAAATAGTCTTATACAGTTCTGAATAAACGCTTATAGCATAGCTGTTTTTCCTTCACAAATTAAGACTTCACAGTTTTGATAATATAAAGTAAAAATGTAATGCCTCCATATAAAAATATAGTATTTTAAATTCAAAATGGCGGGAAATGAGAGGCCATCATCAAATAATCATCATTTATATGCATTGCAAAACACAGGCTTCTTATTATGATGAGTAATGCATGGATGAGGTAACCTTTGGCTAGACTCTCATTGTTTATTAAAATAAAGGAATTTAAAAATTACTGTATTGTTTTTTTTTTATTTCCTTTCTAAAAATTTTGAAAAAAATAAAATACCCTATGATAAGAATAAAAAAATTTAGATTCCCAATTAAATTTTACTGCTTTTGGGGACTTATAGAATAGATTGAAATATAAAATACATCAACGCGTCAGATTCAAGTTATACATTAGTTTTATCGCAATAAATAAATATTCAAATTACATCTTAACAAATTTGTAAGACAATATTGTGATTAAAACTATCTTATTTATAATAAACAATCACATTTAAGAATGCAAATTTTATTTTTAGCGAAATTTAACATTCCGAAATTTACCAAACGTTAACCTAAGCAACGATTACCATGTTACTGTTTAAAAACAAATGATCGAAATCATTACTTAATTCAAAGCAAGAGAATAAGTTAAAAAATAGATTCTGGTGCCATTTATACCATTTTATAGAGCTTTTGTAAGAGATTTTGGGGAAAACATTCTAATACTTACCAGAAATATTGATTTCTTCTGCGTACTTATTTGTTAACTAATAAAACAATAAAAGCTTATTTTCTTCGATAACAATATTTCCTTAATTTCTTGAGTAATAGGAAAAACATTTAGCGTCTCAGTAGGCGGATTAACTTGTAATCATTTCTACAAATTACTCTTCCTCCATTGAACAGAAAAGGATAATGTGCTTATCTATATACGCCACTTGAAGAAGTTATGAGCTATATTAAAAGACCATTCTCAGATTCATTGCCTCTTTGAAGAAAAATGTGTCTTTCTTCTGGGCAAAGAATTCAATTCAATTCCAGGAAATCAGAACATTTACGTTGTTTAACCAGTAATTACCTGTTACAAGTACTAAGCAATAGTCTTAATATAAATAAAAATGCTGCCATAGTTATTCACGAATTCTTATTTTCAGATCTTTTCCATCGAATTTAATGCTTTTCCCTAAATAAGGTTATAATGCCCTTGCTAAACTTAAGTTGCCATAAAATTCACGCCATTGAATTATTTTATTAAAAATATTTAATCTCCATTGAAAAATAGAATTTTATCTGCTGAAAATTGCATGTACGTCCCAATTCAGAAATAACTTCTTATATGAAGTGCTTAATACCGCTTTGTTGAGTTCAAGGTAAAAATTTTAAAACTTAATTAGAAACTCGTTAGATTCGAAAAAAGATCGACCAATTATTAATAGGTGGGTGGATACTAGTTAAATTTATTTTAATACTTATCTAGTTTCTTAGAAAATTTACAGACTTAGAATTAAGAATTATTTTATTAACCCCTTAACGATCGGTTAATTTTCAAGAAAACGGTCATAAAAGTGCCTCTTTATACACGCATATTGTACACGTATTTGATTAGTATGTGCTGACATCTTGTTTAAAATAAACTAACTATCTACAATTACCTTAAAAATATCTTGGTACTGCCATCTGGTGTGTAAAATGAAAAAAAAAATGTTTTTCGGGCAAAAGAAATTAGTTTCGCGTTACTACTGAACACTCTTGCCCGGGAATATCATGGGAGCGAGAAATAGAGGACGAAACCTCACCCCGTCATTTTCACGGGAGCGAGAAGGAAGGGGTTAAAACTGTTTAGATGTCTATATGTAAACAAAATCATCAGTTTGAGTCTTGGTAATTGTACTCCAATGTGAAGTAACATTTAAGTCTGTCTTTTTATCATAAACCGATAGGGGGTTATATAAATATATATATTTCATGTTTCTTAATTTTTTGAATAACATCTGGATATTTTAAATAAATAACTATGTTTAAAAAGTTCCATTGATAAATCCAATAAAAATATAGTTATTATGGCACTTTATTGGAGCTTCTCAAAAAGCTGGAGCCATAACATTAACCACAGCTGATTCTGAATTCTATTGATATTTATGCTATATACGCTAAATATTCACCACTTATGCAATATACTTTTGTATTTAAATAGAGACATCTGTTTTAGTCACCTCTTTAAGACATCAGATTATACAAAAGAATAAATCTAAGGGAAAACTATCGGATATACGAATGCTATATTTTTGGTCAAATATTTCACGTGTAATGAAAATAGCATTCTGTTACAGAAATATTTCGTCCAAAGATGAGAAATTACTTAACTTCGTAAAAAATTATTTCACTGATAGATAAATAGCCTTAAAAATACTTATTTTAATATATTTTTGTTAGAATAATAACGCAGTTTTGTTCGTTAATTTTCTGGGCGTGCATTATTTATGTTTAAATATTTCACCACAATTTCAAAAATTATCAATATTAAACCTAAATAATTACTTCACATATTAATTACTAATTTTTTTATTTCTACGAAAATACAAACTTTATTATAAATATATAATTTAAGTATAACTAACTATTAGAAACTACCTAAATTAGTACGTAAGACAAAACGGATCTAAATAAAGACTCAAATTATAACTATTTTTTTAACACTACTTAAACTATTACTTAAGGCAACTTAGTAAGATGATTTATGACTATAGAGTTGCCAATACATAGATAAATACCTGAGTTGACGATGCCACACATGAGAAATATATTTAGAAAATGTTAAACTCACTAGTGACTTGAGAAAACTAAAAAAAAAAAAATATGGTAGCAAAATTTCTAAAAGAACGTCTGAATTGCAATATTTAAAAAAAAAGACTATTTTTGTTTGAGAATTTCTGTCATGGATTACAATTCTCGGAGTATTAAGTTAGAAAGTAAAAGCAGAAATTGTTCGAATATCAATTTAGAAACTTTGCGACTAGTTTTTTAGTTTCCTCTACGCTGAACTGCTTAGTTATAATCGAACAGTTTGTAGATAAAATACAATCGGGTGCATAATAAATGTTATATATAAAGTTATGTATTTCACATATAATATTGACTATAATTTTTTTTAAAAATCATTTAAATATATTTATTCGGGCTTCCCAAAAGCAAATTTCTTTCTACATCGTCAGTAAAATTATTGTTTATGTTTCCTTCTTCCAGTTCAAACTGGAATTATCTGAAAATATCCATTTCAGTAGAAACAGTACAATTGTAATTTACGGCGTTATTAACATTGTAACAAAGTTAAAAACATAAGGCTCTTGTAAAGTCAGTGTGGAAACCATTAGAAATGCATGTATTCAAGTCCTTTTCATACTATCAGAAACAAATATAAAAACGTAAAGCCATTAGGACTTGAAAGATCACGTACATAATTTTCTCGCTCCTCTGTGTCAAATCTTAAGTCAATAAATGCCGCAGGTATAAGGCAGTCATAAATTTTGCTAGTAAGAGTAAACTATTTTTCTACACGTAACGCTAATGCTTTATTTATTGGTAAGAATTGCTGAAATGATAAATGTTCAAAGGTGGTTTACGAGTACTACACCTTAAAAAACTGTTTCATCTGTTTTAAATAAATTACATTAAGGTATCAATGAATTTAACTGTTGAAAATGTTTTTATTTTATTTAATTGATTTTTCAATCTCGTGGTGTTGAGAGTGAACAAATGTTATATTACTGCTTAAAAATGTTATATGTTAAATGTTACTACTGCTTAAAAATGTTATATGTAACACTTTTGGGACTTATAATATTTATTACTTAACTATTTGAAGAATGATAATATAATATAATATTGATAATATCACGTGATAATATATGCTTTTCTGATAATTATATAAATTATTATTTTTACTCGATATGTTTGTTTTAATGTAGTCAAGAGTGCATATAGTAATATTTATTTATATTTTGTTTTCTCGGAGACAATAGTTATACACATAGATTATACCTCTCATGGGCTGCAATAGCGGCACAACTCAAAAAATTAAGTTTTAAGATAAGAAGGTTTAAAGTTTTTATTGCTAAGCAAAATGCATTAGAAATGCTTTAGTTTGCTTAAACGACGATTATCTTCATGTGGAATTATGAGTTGTGCTTGTATTGCTGCTGAAAGAATGTGTATTTTCATATTTACGCCTGTTCTTAGTCCTAAACGCGTGTTTTTTGAGTTGTGCCTCTACTGAAGCCCATGAACGATATGTTCCTTGTAAAAAAGTATTGGACATAACTTTTTAGTTTTGATTTCACAAACAAAGTTTCATTTTATGGAAGTTTTTACTTTTTTACTGTTTGAAGGAAAATATGTTTGATATTTGAACATGCAGTTCATAATTCAAACGCAGATGAACCGCATGTTTGCTGGCATTGATCACTAATAGGTGATGTAGAGAATACACAGTCAGGTAAGGTAGTCGGTTTTTAAACTCAGTTAGTGGAATTTTCGATAACAAAGCTGTTCTTGTACTTATTACGCCAAAACTTTCACGAACATTTTGAACAAGTAGAATTCACTTATATTTGGAATGAAAAATAACGCACTGAAATCGGGAGCCACAAAAAATAAATTTATATGTGGAATAAACTGCAACATGCGAGGGGTCAAGTTGGAAAAATGCCAGAAGATTTTATTATTATTCACAAAAGGCAGATAAAGATGGAAATCTAAGCTACAAATAAAAAGGAATGGAAAGGTTTCTAGTTTCTTAGGACTCTTAAAGAATATATGGGGTCATTAAAAAAATCTCCGCGTCACCCCCGTCCCCTACAGGGCATCATATGCCTTTACGTATATGTAGTGACGCATTCCAAACTTCACCAGTAGAGAGTTTACATGTCATATGTCCCCAATCGTCTCTCGATTTACGTCGTATGCAGTTGCCTCTGCTTTATTACTGTTATGATGTGATGTCCTGCAAATCTCATCCTGTAAAGCAAGATGCCCCTCCATCAAGTTTGGAGCGGTTGTATGACGCTAGATCTTCATACGTCCGTCCATTTCATGCTCGTGTGCTCCCTCATGCGAACATTTGACATTTGTGAGGTACTAACGAAGTCAATAGATCACCTTCTCATACCACCGTGGATCATCGCATCGCACCATATCATTTTTATTCCCCTTTTATGATTTACAGAAAATCAAATTTCGCACCCATCATATATCAACAACTAGTCACTTCTCATAGTCACTATTATTCTGAAAATGTGTCTGCTTTTACAGACGCATCAGAATCTGCTGGATATGTAGGCTCTGGTGTCATCATAGCTGATGATACGTATAGTTACATGATCCCAGATATATGTTCGGTCCTCACTGTTTAAGCTGTTGCCATTCTTTTGGCATTGCGACTGATTTCTTCGTGCTCAGAACGAAAGTATTTTATATACTCCAATATTAAGAGGGTTTTGAAGCAGTTAGAACATTTTCGCAGCGATACACATCCTATTTTATGCTTTATTACTCATATGTTAATCATCTTTCACCAGAAAGGGATTTGAGATCTTATTTTGTTGGGTACTGGATCATGTCGATATACCAGGATATGAGTTAGCTGATTCTGCAGCACGATCTGCCACTACTACCTTAATAATATCAGTACCGTTCTCAGACATTTAATTACATATCCCGCATTTTATCGTAGCCCTTTGGCAACAACATTAGGACCTTCAAACTCAAAACAAACTATATAAAATTAATTCTGATCTAGATGCAGATGTAAAGCTTACTCGTCTCAGAACTGTCCACACTCGACTCACCCATCTTTATCTGTTGTTTGGAGAACCTCCTCCTAAATGCGACACTTGTAACGTTTTTCTTACTCTCCATTTCATTTTAACCATTTGGATTTGTTTTAACTGACATCGTGTTACCTTTTTTAATAGCACTATTTTGTGTATGCAGGATTTGCTGAGTGAAATTCATCATTCTATCATTTTATCATTTCCTCGAAATATAAGTATTTTATATTGCATCTAACTGTTTTATCTGATTTATTTCGCTTTTATTTATTACTAATGTACCCTTTTATCTATATCGAGTATTTTATGTAATTAGGCTTTATCAGATTGTATTGACTTTTAAATATAATTAACTCGCTATTAATAGTTTTATTACTTTTATGTGTTTTATAAAGGTAAAATTGTATTATTCAGCTCTTGGGTGAAATTTTACTGACATTTCACAGCTACGCACTTCTATGCTATTGAATAATATGTCGGAAGCCAGTTTTCTGATGCACGAAAGCTTGCAGGTAAGAGTTCGGAAAAAGCCGGACTTAACGATTAGAGAGTTAAAAAAGACTCAAATAAAGGAACTTGTTACTTCTTGGAGCTTGGTACATTTTACTGCTTCCCGTCTTTCTTGTTTTTCTTCTTTTACATAAATTGTAATTCAATAGCTTTTCGTTTTCAATTCTCTGTTGTTGAAAAATGACGGGAAAAATATTCCAGATTGATTAAAAAAAGTTCCAAAAAATTCAATAGATTCAGTTTTCATTCATTTCTCTCATTCATTTTTAATTATTGGACAATTCAATTATTAATTATTGGACAATTTAATTATTTGTATTCATTTTTAATTATTGGAAAAAGCGCAAATATGTTTAATGAGTGCTGACATCTGGTTTTAAATAAACTATCTCTAAACGCATTTCAAATGGCCTAGTATTGTAATCTAGTGTATATATTGAGATATAGACATGATTCTGGTCATAGGAAACAGATAGTTTAAATCGAAGTCATTTCGGTTGGCTTGGTTGCCTGGGGTCGAAGTGGCCATTTACCCCTTCATCATGTGGTGAGGATCGTTAAGGTGAAAAAATTTCCTAGAAATAAAAGAAGCCTAGAAATAAAAGTACGAATTAATAAATGGACACATTGCCCGAGTAAATTTCATCATATATGATGAAGACTTTACATACAGAAATATAAAAATGAATACATAAATAATTGTAATAATCTATATATATATTTCTCTTACACAACACCAAAAAAAAGCCTCATTACAACTTCCCGAATGGCAACGTTAGAAAATCGACCAATGATTGCATCTAAAAATGTCACATGCCAAATCTAGCTGAGGTGGCTCAACATATAGCGCTTTTAAAAACGGAAAAATGGAAACGTTAGAAAATCGACCAATGATTGCATCGTAAAATGTCACATGCCAAATCTAGCTGAGGTAGCTCAACATATAGCGCTTTTAAAAACGGAAACAATAACCTGAGTGAGCATCATCAGGTTGTTCCATTCAGCTGCGGCAAAAATAAAAATAAACAACTTAAAAAATAAAAATGCTGTTGCCAGCCATAGAATTTACAAATCCTTCAATTCTATAAGTGTTGTATCGCCAAATGCCCAAATTAACAATTGCAATTTCAAATTAATATTGAAATGCACAGGTTTAGAATTTTCTACAGTGAAAAGTTTTCGGAACTTCAGTATTCAAAAAAGTATACAAAAGCTAGACGTTAAGAACTTATCCATTGAGCGAGCAAAGTGAGCATTGGATTGCGAAGCAATCCGAAATGAACTGCGAAAGCAGTTCCAACGGTTGGTGAGCGCCAGCAAGCAGGGGGCGAAGCCTCCTAGTAATAAATTAAAATATGTAAGTATAAAGTAAATATATCAGTAAAATACAAAATATATAAGTATAAATATATAAATATATAGATATATAAATAATCCAAATTATACTTCCTATACGAAGTTCGTCAGTAAAATTGTTTAAATTATTTTGGGTGTCTCTTTTGAACACTCTAGTCTGGATACATGCGCACAAGAAATAGAGAGTAAAACTTCAGCCTGTCATTTTGACGGAAGCGAAAAATGAAAGGTTTAAGAGGAAATTAGAGACTGATTTTGATAGTCATTTTTTAGCATCTAGCCAGAACTTAAGTAATATGAGTTAATAAATATTCATTTTGAAACCCATAACAATCAAGCAGGAATTGTAGGCTCCTTTTGATGCTATTAAATTATAGTTTATTATGAAAATTTAAGGTAGAGTTGAAGTACATTTTTCATCTTTGTTTATAAAGAATTTTTGTAGCGAAAGTAAAACTAATTTTGCTTACATCTCACATGGATGTTTTGTTGAAGCTTTGATCTCCTATAATCATCCAGGTGAATTATTTATTTTACTATTTTATTTATTGTTTCACTTTTATATATCTACCTACTTCCTATCGTTTTACCTACAAATTGCTTTATTGCGAAATCGAAATTTTTTATATTATGGTTTTAATCAGTCATGCAAACCTTATATATTCACAAGTTTTATTATTTTTAACTAATAGATACTTATATCTTATGTGTCAATATAGTCATTCGTGTTTAACTATAGATATAGTTATTTAAAACTATGGTGATTATATGGTGATTTAAAACTATGGTGATAACATAGTGATTTGCATGGCATTCTTTTAACTTTAATTATGATATAATAAAGATAAATAAAACTCTTATTCGTAATAGATTATTTCTTCGCTTTTCTGAGTGCACGAAAAGAAATTAAAAAATCAAAATTGTCATTTAAAACAAATGTTTAGAGAATGGAGTATTTTTTCAGCCTTAAAAATAAAGATATCTCCTAATCAATCTAATCAATAAAAAAATGTCGTTATGCAACAAATTAAAAAAAAAAACAATGTTCAAACATTTTTAGAAAGCGACTGACTCTCATACAAACTATAGTACCTGTTTCATGACATCTTATCTCAAAATACGTTTCATTCATACGTTTTTATCTGCCTTCACTAGAAAAAAGTCAGAACAAAGAAATTCATCATCAATCACATGGTTTTCTGATGAATGAAATCTTTAGAAAGAGTGTTATTTCTACATCACAGGAGTTAAATTATTTATTAAATTGATCCATAATATATATATATATATATATATATATATATATATATATATATATATATGAACTTCTGTTCTTCCCTACTTATACTAGGAATTTAAACTTTAAAAATGTGTTTTACCTTTTTTCCTGAAATGTACTCTTTTATTATATTATTATAATGAGACATTTGAATTATTTTTATGAAAATTTTTATTGCTTGTTTTCCGAAAAGAGAATAAGTAATTACATAATAGATTGATACAGCAGCTCAATTTGTATTAGAAATATTGCTATTAAATATGTTACAAAATAATATTAAAATGGTACAAAATTAATTTCTTTTCATTTGATAACTTCTCTGAAATTACTATAGCTTGATTTCGTCTAATGAGTAAACTTTGGGGGTTAATTAATTTAATTATTTTTAACAGAGATTAAACTGTTTTGCTATGCAATTGGTCAATAGAATAATGAATATGTGTATAAAAATGCATTTTGTAAAAATATATCTATTCCTGAGATACTTTAGTATCATATATCAAGATGATTTTAGCAGAATCATAAAGAAAATTGTATAAAATTAAAATTTTTGACAGTCTTTTTGCCGCTGCAATCACCTCTTAATTTCGTTGAAAAAGCAATGGCTCAACAAACCAGTGATTTGATTACAACATAATTCTATTTGCATCATCATTAAAATATAGCTAAAATAAGTTTTTATTTATTTTTTTTATTTATTTATTTATTTTTTTTTTTTTTTTTGCATTTATGCTAACTTGATTTTACCTAGATTTCATATTAGTTACAAGTTTTGCGCTTAATGCTACACATTTTTTTAAATGGCATTTTAGTATATTTTTTGTCGTACTGTATAAGTTTAACAACTTTATACATAAGAAAGGGCCGCGTACATGTTGTGACAAGTTTATAGAGAAGTTCAGGCACATGACCAGGATTAAAATTACTTAGCAACCCCTGCGTGGAAATGTTGCATGCAGCTAGGAGCACATTCCTAATATGATCTGTTTAGAATCACACAAAGAAGCAATTCACAATAGGGACGTGCCGCTAATGGTGTTTGATGACCTTTATGGGTAAGGGTTCATAAAATGTTAAAAAATAGTAAAATATTTTCATAATTGTACACTTTATATGCAAATTAAAAAGTTCTAATACTATATTTAAGTTATTGTATTTATTATAATTTTATTATTTTTTTCGTGAGCAGGAATATATATAACACATCTGTTCTAAAAATTGAAAAACTATTATAATATTATAAGAACAATTCTTTGCAGCTCTTTGAGATTTGTATATTCATAGTATGCATTATACTATATATATATATATATATATATATATATATATATATATATATATATATATATATATATATATATATATATATATATATATATATCTTACTATAAGATTCTATGTGAAATATTAATTATCAGGTGATACTATACAGCTTTATTATTTTTACGCAACTGAAATCGGTTTGCACTTGTTTACGTTCATGTATTTGTTAAATTATACAATATATAACAAAAATTTCACGATTGGATACATTACACGATATATTATACAAATATAGAATATTTTTATATAAGGTATTATATTAGTATATTATAATAATTAGACCATATTATTAGACGCACTGTAGTTTTTTAATAATTACATGCCTTGCATTTGTTTATATGCAATACTTTTATATTTAAACAGACATGTAATGGGTTTTTATACAGGAGATTTTTACATACTTGTTATTTGTATTTATTTTTAACGTATTGCATTGCAATGTTAACCAATTGATACTCTACCAGAAGCAAGTGTAAACCGGTTTCAGAAGGATAAATATTATAATGCTGTATAGTATCACCTGATAATTTAGATTTTACATAGAATCTCACAGTGCGTCTAATAATTTTGCCGGGGGCTGTATATATATATATATATATATATATATATATATATATATATATATATATATATATATATATATATATACAACCACTAAGTCTAAAGTAAAAAATTGGCTCATGGAATCTATGATCACTCCATCATGCTATTGCTCTACAGGAGCTAATGCAACAACTTGGAATCCACAAGGTAGATACTGCAGTTCTCCAGGAGTGTTGAGGTTGGCTGGGCAGGGTAGACTGAGTTATGGCAAAAACACTAATAAAAAACTGTTATTGTCATAAATTAGAGATTTTAACACCTATCTATGGATTTTAAAGCTATTACGCCTAAACTATGCAATTTACGTATAACACGGATATTTTTAACCATATCATAATTAATGCATATGATCCGACTAGGAATCAGAAAGATAAAGAAAACAAAATTTTTTATTTCGAGACCTCAGAATGATAAGAATTAATGATGTTAAATTTTTATTTGGTGAAATGAATTCCTGAGTAGGTAAGGAGAAGGAGCTTAACCCTAACATTGGTACTTATTATGCACATGATATATCTAACTACAATGGAATGCAACTCGTTGAGTTTGCAATTACACATGGCTTGCTGAAGGGTGGTACCGGATTAGAGGTTAAAGATATTTCCAAATTCACCTGGAAATCACCAAATGGAGATCCTTTTAAGCAGATTGATCACTGAAGCTAGACACTTTTGAAACTAGGTTAATGTTAGAGCTATCTATCTCATACGCCAGGAATCTATCTCATACTGGTGGTACTTCTAAAAAATATTTGGATCAAAAATGCTGAAACTTTTCTTTAGAATAATTAAGCATATTTGAACTACATACAGAAAAGATGAAAAAGAATTGCCTCATTAGCATTTTATGTCCAATTAACAATTAAGGAGATTCTTAAGTTTTGTAACAAATAAATAGGTATAAGTTTACTAATAAGTTTTAAGTAAGAATATAGTTGCTGAAAATTTATTTCTTCATTTTTGTGCAATAGGCACGTACTTTATGTGAATACTATAGTTAATGGTTATCAATGTGGCAAAGGCAAATCCACTGGGAAACACATTTTTGGAGAAATCACGAGGATTTAATAGTGATTTACATGCTGAGTTTATGGAGAACAAAACGATGTATGACATGCAGGAGTTCGGAATTCCCATAAAATAGACAAATTTAATGAAATTGACACTTGCTATGACTTTTGGCAAAGTTCTGATACAAGGACATCTTTCTTGATGTTTTCTCGTTAAAAAGCGAGACAATTAGATTTCTACTAGTGCCTTTTAAGAAAAATTGCGTTAGAAATGGCCACCAGTTAGGTTGGAGTAAACACTAGGGGCAGTATTTTTAGAAAACCTGTTCAGGTCCTGGTATTTACAGTTGGCATAGCGCTGTGGTCCTAACGAAAATATACCCATTGGAAGCGCTTGAAAATATTGAGAGTAAGGCTAAATCAGTTAGACTTATTATTAACCAGGATAAAACTAAGTATATGCCTGCTATTAGAAAATCTCACACCTCTGTTCATCACTTGATTAGGAACTATGGACTTGAGCAGTTGTTGATTTCACTTATTTGTGATCAATGTTTAATTAAAACAATGACATTTTAGCCGCAATAAGGAGACGTATAGTTACATCTAATAAGGCTCTCTATGGATTAATGCTTCTATTAATATCTGGCCTTCTATCTAGAAGAACGGCGTTATTACTGTATATAATGCCAATATATTTTGTTCTGACTTAAGAGACCTAGACAACGACCGCAAAGAAGTAAAAGAGTTTGGGTATTTTTGAACGTAAGATCCTGAGAAGGATCTTTGAAAGAATCCAGGAAAATGGTATCTGGTTTGGAATACGTAACTCTGAATTATGCCTTTAATACGAGGAACCAGCTGTCGTTCACTACGTAAAAATCAACCCTCTCAATTGGGTTAGGCATGTTATCCTTGTGAACGATATACGACTCTAATAGAATTTTTTTTAGATAAACCAATTAACACGAAAATTAAGAGATACCTAAACTTAGATGGGTAAGCGTAGTAGAAGAGAAGAGTTTGGCTGATGGTAGAAAAGGCTGAAAACTCCTTTTAAATAAGAACTTGGTAATTTAAGATGTACTGCGCCGCCGTACCCTGATTGATGATTATTGGAGTTTGAATTGATGTAATTTATAAATTATACCAAAATAAATCTTAGTTCATGCACATAAATAGGATTACATAGGTATATTTTTTTTAAAAAAACAATTGCTTCATTATGGGATTGAAATTGTGTAATAGTTTGAAAAATATTACGTTAAGTTCTAATATCAGAGAAAATTTATTTACTTATAAGAAGTATTGCTTAAATTAATTATTTCGAAATTATAAAACAAAGTTAAGAAAGTGTTTGACTCAGAATAATTGCCATGTAGATATAAGCGTAACATGTTTATTTTTTCATTATTTAAAAACTTTATAATTGTTAATTCCTTTTCTCGATAAATTTAAAAATGAGAAAAAGAATTGTTAAGCAAAAATGTTTTATTAAAATTTTTTTTTAAACAGAGACATTTAAAAAGCCTCTTTCTCAAGTACATTATTAAATATTTTATTTTAATTAGGGTGTTTTTTGTTTCAACAAAAAAATCACCTTTAGCAATTTAATTAAAAGTAATAAAAAACCAGAAATTTTTTCTTACGATTATTTTACTTCTTAGTATTTTAGGATTAAAATAAAAACATCCTGATTAATAATTCCCCCCTCCCCAATTCTTTTTAGAAATTGGAAGCTCTCAGATTTAATATTGGAAATCGACTTCAGTTACAAATGTACGAAGATAGCTCATTAAAAAAGATTAGAATTCTTATTAGGAAAATAAAGAAATAAAAATTAAAACTAATATTTAATATAATACAATAAGAATTGAAAGTAGAATTGTTTCTCGAATTATTATTTAATTAAAAAGTTTAATATAATACTTATTTCATTATATATATATATATATATATAATGAAAAAAGTATCAGTTACAAATGGGGAGAGAGAGAGACAGCAAATGGTAATACTTTTTACAATGTTCTCTTTATGTACCTCTTGGTTTTAAATGTCACGTTGAATACATTTCAGTTAAAATACGTTGTAACACAAGATACATTTTTTTCTTTACTTTTGAGACTTCTTCCATCAGGTAAAATAAGGGATTCCTTTACATCAAATTGTTAACTAAAAGGGATCGTGAACGTAATGGTGAAAATATTTCTCAACTCGAAAACCACCAAATATAAACGAAACTCCTAAATAAATACGTAGAAATGAGGGAAAAACTCTTTAATTAACATAAATTTTCACCAAGAATTTTTAAATTTTTTTTAAAAAATTTATTTTAAACTAAATTGCTCTTAGATGCTACTTAGCCTATACTGCTTGGTGAGTAGCAAACTGTAGAGTTAACCTTATTTAACAGTCCTGTTTTATCTTTACCATTGGGTATTTCTGCAATAATTTTTTTATTTTTTTTGGTTACATAATATTAAAGAGGACAGAAAAGTACATCTTTCAATTGTACATGTTACGGCCAATGTCCGAAGTCGGCCCATTCGCGGCCTGGCAGGCCAGATCGCGAATCGGCCAAGAACGCTGTAAATTAGCTGGCCAAAGTCCGAAATTGTTCTTGATTTCGCGGATTGGCCGCCCAAATCACGAATTGGCATGGGAAGATCAGCCAAAGTTGGAAGAAAAAATCATTATACCGAACAAACCGGGCAAATGTATACCAGGCAGGGGCACTTGACCTTAAAAAAACATCAGTGTAGGATATACCGGGCAAATGTATTCCGGGCAGTGACACTTGACCTTAAAAAAAACACCAGTGTAGGACATACCGGGCAAATGTATACCGGGCAGTGGCACTGAACCTTAAAAAAACATCAGTGTAGGATATACCGGGCAAATGTATACCGAGCAGTGGCACTTAACTAGACCTAGTATGACTAGACCTCTGGTGTATGTATGACTAGCATGAGTAGACACATAAATAGACAATTTAATAATGATTATTAAATTAATGATTATTTAATAGACAATTTTAAAACTTCTATTCTTTATATTTTTAAATTAGAAGATTTATATAATTATTTATAATTATAGAAGGCCGCCAAAGTAAAATATTCACTGATTGTTTCAATTATTTCGGACTTTGGGCAGCCATACTCGGCCACTTCTCGATCTGGCCGGCCAATTCCCGAAATCAAGAAAATTTCGGACTTTAGCCGGACTTCGGGCTTTGGCCGTAACATATATATTTAAAAAGAAATAAAAAATATGTGATACCACGGTATACACAGTTATAAAATATTTTGCACCTAGATGATATATTAAGCATATTTATTGAAATGATAGTTTATTAAATTATTAAATACGACTGTTACTGGCAGATTGTAGGTTATTTTTCAGATTGTATAATTCGTGTATCTAATTTAGCAACATTACTTTGGCAAATATATTTTTACAGTCATTTTACATGGTTTATGATAACTATCCATTTTTTACTCTGTTGAACCTTAAGGATTTTATATTCTAGTAAATATGGTTCCATACTTATTATTTTCTTTTTGCTTAATAATTACTAGGAAGGGTACTGCTAGGGAAATTCAAATTGTGGTAGAACTTACTAGATAACCTAAAGATTGTTTACCCAAAAGAAGCACAATGAGTAACGAAACACAATGACCAGTCAATTACGAGAAAAATTAAGTAAAAATTTCAGCAAAATATATTTACTTATTTAGCTTTTCTCCGCTAACGATGTAATTAATGACTTTTGTGGTAAAATAATTACTTTGTGCATAAAGGTTAGGATTCAATTCGCGCTGTGGATCGTTTTATTTAACTTTTTTTATTTTTAAATTTAATCAATCTACTGTTTGAAAATAGGTTTAATCTTAATAGATTTTTTTAATATTTCTAAAAGAAATTAAATGATAGTAATAAAAAAGGAGGAATTTTTAAAAGAAAACTTTGATCATATATTTTGTTTCACATGCAAGAATCTGAAGGATAATTATTGCAACATTATGAACAAAAAATTGCCTCATCGTCAAATCATAGAAATGTTTGCTTACATTAACGACATTATTGAAATGTATTATCTGAAAACCATACTTCCTGACCTTTGAACATTATTTAATATCTTCTGAGAATAGAAAAATGTTTCACGACTCATTTTTCATTTTTTTTACTTTATTAAAAATTTGCAATTTTAATTGATACTGACTTAACTTATGTAATTTTAACTGATTTTTTATTGTAATTTTAAGAAGTATTCTCGAATACGGTCTTGTTCAATTTAAAATGCAGAAATCCGTAAATGTCATGCACGTTTTTTTTAATATTTTCCAATAAAAACAAACGCCATAATGTTGAAATATGAAGAGTACGTTTTAAAGAAGTAACATTAATTGGTATTTTATTATCATCTTAGAGATTTCATGATACATCTCCGAGTTTGTATGCTATTTATGTCTCAGAATCAATAAATAGAATTGTGATTCTCAAAAAATATGACAATTCCGACCAAAAAATTTCTTCAAATTTGAAGTCGTCAAAATAATCTAACATTTTTTTTTTTTGTACACTTCTCTAGTTACACTTATAAATATCTTACAGACAGCAGTGTAGTTTATTGACATTTGCTCGGGGGAAAAATAAAATAAAAATTCACCAAACTTGAATGCTAGGAAAATGACATATTAGCTTAGAAGTTTAAAGAACAGTCCCCCTGAGGGGGTTTACCTTCTTTAGGTAAACACAGGGAGTCACGCCCCGGGATACCCTAGTGATCTGTCCTCCCTTCCGTTTCCTCTCTCTTTTCTCCTACTTTCTCCTTTCTCTTCCCCCTTGTCGTGGTTGCCGAATTTACTGGTAAGGGCTTTTTGCCTGTGTTCGATTACCACCCTGTTGTATCGAACCGAAATGGGAAGAGACCACCCGCGTGTTTGCCGTGCGTGGAGACCCGTGTCCCTGGAAAAGGGGATCCTGGCAGTTGAGGGGCATTCTGTTACCCCAATACACTGCTTTGACCCGTGCTTCAGGTAAACGGGAGGTGCACATTGGCCTGTGTGCATCAATCGTCTAGTCACAAATGTCATCTGTTGGCTAGGGTCAAGTCCGGGGTCACTTACTGGGCACCTCGTTAAGGGTGGAGGCTGCTTCAGGGGTGACTCGCGGACGTATAGCTATTGGTTGGCATCGTGTCAAGTGACGAATTATGTTACTTGCATCCCCTCAGTAGGACTCCGTGGTGGGTGATGCCGCAGGTAGTAGAACTGCTTTTATTTTTTATGGCCGAAGATAGTACGGTGTTGAGTTCCGCACACCAATGCAAAAACAGCGGAACATCCCTTGCACCATGTGATTACGCTCGTTATTTTCTGATTTCTTTGACCAACCCAAATATACCAAATACTTCATTTACCAACGTTTCGCCATTTCTGACTCACAAGGCACTTCTTTCCATCCTGGGGGAAGTTGCCTCTGTAGAAAAGCTACCCTGAGGTGACCTCTTAGTTGAAGTCTCATCTTCAAAACAAGCCACTATTTTATCAACGTGTGAAACTATGTGTTCATTTAACGTAATTGTAACGCCTCATAAATCGCTGAACACCTCGCGCGGTGTCATATCTGAAATAGATTTCCTTAACGATACAGAAGAAATGATTTTAGAAAACCTGAAATCTCAAAATGTTACTGATATCCGAAGAATTAAGATTCGTAGGGATGGCCAACTCATCCCTACAAAACATCTCATCCTGACTTTTGCCTCACCTAAGCTGCCATCTGAAGTCAAAATGGCTTGGATAAACTGCCGGGTTCGACCTTATATCCCAAATCCTTTGCGTTGCTACCAATGCCAAAGGTTTGGGCACTCAAAAACATCTTATCGTGGTCGACCGGTGTGTGCCCGTTGCTCTAGTGCAGACCATGAGGACACTTCCTGCTAGCTGCCACCTTTTTGTATCAACTGCAAGGGTGATCATGCAGCTTATGCCAGAAGTTGTCCAAAATGGTCTCAAGAGAAGGAAATTCAATCAATTAAAGTCCTACAAAACATTTCATTTACTGAAGCACGTCGAATAATCACCGCCCGAACACCCCGTCCAGGCGTGTCTTATTCTGCGGCTATAAAAACAGCATATTGCTCTGTCAGTACACAGACAGATTCTCCAAAGGTAACATTATTTCAACAAAACAAGCAAACATCTGAAAAACTGAAATTTAATTTTATGAATTCATCGACATCCCATAGGACAACATAACCACCTCCCTCAAAAACTTCTAAAACTGAAAACTCTCACCCTTTTCCTAAACAACGATCAAATACCAAAATGCCAATAACAAAACTACCGCCACGTCAAAAGCCTGGTCAGTCACGTAAGAAAAAAGATCCGAAATATCTACAATATATAAATAAACCTACTTCTGCTGTTTTAAAAAATTCAAATGATGATTTTGAACTTTCATTACATCCTTCTTCCGATGAAGAATGTCTCATTGACTGTCCTCCTACATCTGACGTTCATATAAAAACATCTTCATTATTTTCATAATGTCTATTTTATTTATTTCTTGGAATTGTCGTGGAATAAAAAATAAACTTTCTGGTGTTCAAGACATCAGTTTTAAATATCAACCCATATGTATTGCAATTCAAAAAACACATTTAATAACATCGGATAATTTTCGCTTACGCAATTTTTCATGTTTTCGACAAGATCATAGTGGTGGCAGCAGGCCTAATGGTGGTGTTGCCATCTTAACTTCTAACTACTTACCATCTACTCAATTTCCCTTGTCAACTTCATTACAGGCCATAGCTGTTCAAGTTCACACAAATGTTTTGCTCACCGTCTGCACTATTTATTTGCATCCACATGCTTCAATTTCTCAAACACATTTAAATTCGTTGATTAATCATCAGTTACCTTCAACTTTTCTAATACTTGGCGATTTTAATGGACATAGTGAATTGTGGGGTAGATCAGATTCCAATGATCGAGGGCGGAAAATTGAAAAACTAATTCAGGATCATAACCTCTGCTTACTTAAAAAAGGTGAAGAAACATATTTTCATCCACCTACACGAACCTTTCACTCTATCGATTTAGCATTCTGTTCACCAGTACTCTTGCCTTTCATAAACTTTTCTGTTAGTGATGATCTTCATAACAGCGATCACTTTCCACTTATATTTTCATATTCCGTTAACATTCCTATAAACTCAAGACCATTAACATTCATATATCATCGCGCTAACTGGCCTAAATTCACTCAATTAGCTCAAATCACCGATACTATAGTAGAACAGGTCAACTTAAATATTGCTGTTGAGACAGTAACATCTGTGATTATGCAAGCTGCTGAAGTCAGCATTCCAAGGACTTCGAGTTCTCTTCCACTTCATCGTGAGCCTTGGTGGAATGCTGAGTGTTCCACTGCTTACAAGGAACAGAGAAGGCTTTGGAATGTTTTCCGTCGCTACCCTTCAACGACGAACCTTTTGGCTTTCAAACGAGCCAAAGCGTTTGCTCGCAAGATCCGGCGCAATAGTCAGAGGGAGTCTTGGAAGCGATATGTGTCATCAATAACATCTACGACATCTCCCAGACAAGTCTGGTCGAGAGTAAAAAGAGCAAATGGCATCTATCGCGATGTTCATTACCCTATATTTGTAAAGAACGGTACCACCTTCTCAAATCCAGCCGATATTTGCAACATACTTGAAGAGACATTTGCTGCTGTTTCAAGTCCTGATAGCTATAATTTAGCTTTCCAAAATCATAAATGCAATGCTGAACGCCACGATAACCATTTTCATACTCGACGATCATTTCCATATAATCACGATTTTACTTTGGCAGAATTACAGCGATCATTATCAGCAGCTGCAAACACGAGCCCTGGATTAGATGGAATTACGTACCACATGCTCTGCCATTTGGATACTGCGTCTTTATCTCATATACTTATTCTCTTTAATAGAATTTGGCAGGAACACGCGTACCCTTCAAATTGGCGAGAGGCTATTGTAATACCTATTTTAAAACCAAACAAAAATTCGAAAGACCCAGCTAACTATCGCCCTATAGCGTTGACCAGTTGTCTCGGTAAAATACTTGAGCGCATGGTCAACGCTCGCCTTGTGTATTATCTGGAAAAGAACCATCATATTCCTGATTTCCAGAGCGGTTTTCGGAAGGGAAGGTCCACAATTGACAATATTATAGCTCTTGAGTCTCGAATTCGTAACGCTTTTGTCCAACGTAACAATTTTGTCTCTATCTTCTTTGATATTGAGAAAGCTTACAATCGGACATGGCGATACGGAGTTCTTAAGACGCTCTACGATATGGGACTTCGAGGTAATTTACCCATCTTCCTGAAAAACTTCCTGTCGAAACGGTATTTTAGGGTAAAATTAGGTACTACATTTTCCGACTTTTTTATTCAGGCTGATGGGGTTCCTCAAGGCAGTGTTTTAAGCGTCATATTCTTCTTCATTGTTCATATTTCACTCATCTTGCACGTTTTACCACCTACCGTATTTGGTTCACTTTATGTTGAAGATTTAAATGTGTCGTGGACAGGATCAGATATGCGCGTTATCGAACGCCATCTGCAGCTTGCTGTTAATAAGATTTCAGAATGGTGTGATCGAAACGGGCATACTCTCTCACACAATAAATGTTCTTGTATTCACTTTTGTCGGTTGCGTAACATTCTTCTTCATCCTGTAATCTCCATTAATAATATTGTCACACCAGTTGCGTCAGAAACAAAATTCTTAGGTGTAATTTTTGATGAAAAACTCACCTTTTTACCTCATATTCTACATTTAAGAAAACGATGTGAGAAATTCTTAAATATGTTGCGAGTACTTTGTAATACCTTATGGGGTGCGGATCGTGTAGTTTTACTTCGTTTGTATCAAGCATTAATACTTTCACGCCTGGATTACGCTTGCGCAGTCTATGGAACGGCTTCTGCTTCTAACTTAGAACGTCTAGATACGGTGCATCATACGGCATTACGCACATTATAGTGGAGCATTTCGCACTTCTCCATTTGAGAGTTTGTATGCTGTGTGTCATCAACCCTCTCTCGATTTCAGACGCATGCAGCTCTCTCTGACATTTTACTGTCGCGTCATGTCATCTTCATCGAATACTCTTCGACGTGAGATTATTCCACTAAGTTTACAACGATTATATGATGCACGATCCTCATATATACCACCTTTTAACTCTCGCATGCGATCACTCATTCAGACATTAGATTTTTGTGATATACCATGGCAATCAGTAAATTATTTTCTCATCCAACCATGGACTATTTCATCATATTATCTTGATTGTTCATTTGTGTCATTCAGTAAGTCTAATGTTTCACCAAGCATTTTTCAACAGCTGTTCACTTTCCATCGTCATCAGTACATACAATATATAGCAGTTTTTACAGATGGATCTAAGTCCCCTGGACATGTTGGTTGTGGAATTGTTGTGGCTGATCTTACTTACAGCTACGACATTCCTGAAATTTGCTCTGTTTTTACCGCGGAAGCATTTGCTATCCTTTTAGCTTTAAGACTCATTTCTTCGCATTCAGCTAGAAAATTTTGTATATATTCGGATAGTTTGAGTGTTTTAAGACAGTTAGAAAATGTGAGAAACGAAGCTCATCCAATTTTAAATTTTATTCAACATATATTGACTTCTCTATACAAGAAGGGTTTTAAAATATTATTTTGCTGGATTCCGAGTCATGTAGGTATTAAAGGAAATGACAAAGCTGATTCTGCTGCACGATCTGCCTCAACTCCTATAACATTATCTGTCCCATTTTCTGATTTAAAAAGCCACATACGCAAACTTATTCAATGTTTATGGCAGCAACACTGGGACCTGCAAAGCGAAAACAAACTACATTCTGCTAAGCCTACTTTGGAGCGTTGGCCTGCACTGCACATGCGCAGGGCAGATGTCAAACTCACCCGCTTGAGAGTAGGACATACTCGACTTACTCACCTTCATTTCTTATTTGGTGAACCTCCTCCCAAATGTAACGATTGCAACGTTTTACTCACGATTCATCACATTTTAATACTTTGTCCATGTTTTAACCAGCTTCGCCTCAACTTTTTTGGTAGTTCCATTTTATGCATGAAAGATTTGTTATATGAAAACCATCATCCTAACATTTTTGCCTTTCTACGCACTATTGGTATGTTAAACTGTATATAACTGGTTTATTATGCTAACCATTTTATCAAGTTTTATCCACATATAAAAATACTTGCCTTTACCCTGTTTTAGAATTCACATCATTTTTACTATACTTATTGACTGTGTAATTGTACTCCATTTTACCTTTTAATTTGCTTTTAAAACCGTGTGTTTGGCGCAGCATGTCCTCTCTTGACCTTGTGACATTAAATCCTACATTCAATCAATCAATCAATTAAAAAAAGAACAGTCATTTTAAGTTAATAGTAAGTAACTCAACTTAAACCTTTATGTTAGAAGGACCATAAATTGCTTAAATTAATTCTTTTTATCCACTGTAGAAAGAATCAAAAAAAATTTTTTGCTCATATGTAAAGAATAAAATTGTGTATAATAATCAATCATTAAATAAATAAATAACTTTGATTACATCCAAGCATATTGCAATCATACAAAAACTTGGTATTGGGTTAATATTTGCTTTCCCTTACAGTATTTGCAGTTAAAAAAAATTTCTGGTAACACTTCAATGTCCTGGCATTCATAAGCCAGGAAAATGACAACCAGGACAATGACAAATTCGCCTTTACTTAAATTAAATATTTTGGCTTAAGACGTTTATATTTTGTAGAAAACAACAGGATTTTTTCAAATAACTCAGATAAGTCTATGTAGTTTATGTTATTAATGGTTTAAAGAAGTCAGGAAAAGGACAACACAAAATCCTACCCACCTTGAAAAATTTTTTGAAATAGATTTTGAACCAGAAAATGAATCTTTATTCATGCAACAAGACATGTTCGTATAGGAGGGTAATCTAATCAATCTATTACAAAAGATAATGATTGCTGGCTCCATCTTATTTGGTTATAAACCACTAAATAAAAGTAGCCAGGAAAATGACAGATTTTCTTGAGACAAACAAATTATTGACAGAAAAAATTAATTTAGATAAAGTTTTTGTAAATAATACCCTTTGAGTATATTCTAGAAATGCTTACATCGGTTGAGATAAAAAAAAAATTAGATATTGAAAAATTTATATGAAGTTTTGAAGCTAGTTATTATTGGAAACATTGCTTGGGACATGCCAGGAAAATGACATTTTGAAGTTCAATTAAATTTTTTAACTATAACAAACATTCAATGCTAGTGCAAAGTTATTTTAAAATGCTAACAGCAATGCTATCTGTAAATTTTTTTTTAAAAAAAAAGTTCTTTTAGTATTATAGTATTAGATCTTGGAGCAAGGGACAGTGAATTGTCATATTTCGTGAGATTTACCGAGAGGTAATTGTTCTTTTCCAACATAATGTTTTATACAGCATTTTATGCATATCCATTGTATTTTTTCGGAATTTATGCTTTATTATGCATGATTTTATATGTACCCGTTTATGATTTAATGATTTTTTAGCCTAATTTTATATTCGGTTCTTGAAAACATACAGCTATAATTTTAAAACTGTAATTAAAAATAAACTGTTATTTTAGACTTAAGTGTTATCAATCAAATACAAAAGAAAACATATGAAAATATTTATTTTATTTAAATTAACAATTCTCGTAAACTCTAGATTCATTTAAAATATTTTTATTAAAACTTTATTTATCTGGGTGGCAAGCAAGATTCAGAAAATTACAGGAAACATGCCAAATATATAACTAGCATACTAGCATTTACTAGTAAACACTGTAAAAAATGTTATGTATAGTTGTCACTATTTTTGGTGATGAGGTAAACTAAAATTTTTTGCAGTCTCATTTTTTATTTGCTATCTTCGGTGTTATAGTTCTATTTATTTATTCACTCATTTTTGTTTGCTTGTTTACTAAAAACAGATATTTTTATGCGCATTCGAATCAATTTATCGGTTTCATTAAAAAATATTTGGCTTAAGAAACAAGTACATATTTAGCTATAAATTTGCTTTAATTCTCTCATTTATGTATTATTTCATCGACTTTCGATAACTTTTGGCACTATAGCTGCAGTTATATACGCAATAATGTATTTAACTTACCTTAACAGCAAATATGTTGGGAATTATAAACCATTTTTTTACAGTGTAAGGAAAACTGTGTTTATGTTCTTAAATATACAAGCTGCGCTTAAACTTTCCTGCGTCTTTTTCGTAGAATTATCTAATCTATGCAGTTCATTATTTTTAAGGGGTAATCCTTTTTGGATATATTACTAATAAGCAACGTTCTTTCCCAAGATGAAGACTTCCAAAGTTATGCCCTTTTCCTTATAGCTTTGAGCCCCATACAATTTCATTTAGCTATACTTACTTAACTTTAAATAATTTATGTAAAAATATATCAAAAATTGTACTAAAAAATTAATTGATACTATCACATTATTCGTCAACACACATCAAGTAACTATTTCCTATACATTTTCAAGGAACATATTCCTACTTGTACGCAGAACTACGTGAAAGTATTTGTTGTAAAATATACAAATTCTCCCATGAATACACAATAGATGTCTTTGTCAAATATGAATAACAGAACATGACTAGGCCGTGAAAAGAACGAGTCATCCTTCAGTTAAATTTTGAACTGTGGTTGATGAACTATAGTATTTTCACGAAAAAACTTCTGCTAGTTTGTTTTTATTACTCAACTCTCTCCAAATGATAAATTTGTCTATACATTTCTTCTTTTCGTACAAAAAATACATTTATTTCGCTAGCAGAGAAAATTTCCAATAATAATTAATAATGAGTGTTATTGTTTTTTTGAGAAAAAGTATGTTTTATATGTTAAGAGTATATATTCATTTTGTAGAAAACTTATTTGGGGATAATAAATGTTAGAAAATAAAAATGTTAACTCTTAAAGGTATCTTACACCGCAATCATTTAAAATATTATTTAATATTTTTAAAAAAATATGTATATATTTTAAGAAAGAATGTTTACAAAACTTACAAAAAAGGTAAAACTAATCAATACCGACATTTCCGATTAATCTAAAACTTAACCATTTGTAGTTTAAGCGTTTAAACATACCATGTTCTTGTTACCCGATGAAAATTCTTAGCGATTTTGTCAGCGTATTTGTCTTTTCTGTATTTTCTATTTCCATTTGTATTTTCTTTTTTTTTAAAAAATCATTCCTAATATTTTCGCTGTGTGGAAATGTTTGCCATTTCTTTTCAAATTGTCTGAAGAGACAGAGTGTCCACTTTGCAAAGAGCTGATCCTGGTTCGAAACCTAGCGGTAGCTGGTTGATACAAATTTTGCTCTCGATTCGTGCTGGCCACAGTAATGACATTAATTATCCTCAGTGGTAGACAGATCATACGTCAACCCCTTGCTGATGAGAGATCCGTGAAAGATTTTCGTGGTTTACTTTTCCGTATATCTCAAATGCATTTTAGTTCCATTTAAGAGCCTCCAAAAAGGTTAGTTTTCCCCAATTCTGAATTCAAAAGTCCTTACCCGTCTGAGTTGGGTGCAGAATTACAAGGTTACGTATTTGAACATTGATAGTCAGACTCAAAATTAGTTCAATGCCGGTTATAATATAAAATCATTTTAATTTAAACTATTTATTTAAAAAAATTGAAACAACCCACTATAAAATTAAGTTTTTTTTAATGGGAGGTTTATTTCTTTAATGTCAATATCAAAAAGTATAACTAATCAGAAATGCATAATTTATGATTCTTACACGAAAGCTTTTTTTCCCCCAAAACTAAACCGCTGAAGTATTTCTTTTTCTTTCCTTCATAAGAAATCCTTCAATAAATCATTTTATTTCTAGAGCCCAGAAGGGATAGTTTCAGTTGTCAAAAAACAGAAGAAAAACTGAATACATTGTGCCAAAGAAAAAGAAAATTGACCATAGGGTTTCCACCATAAATTTCCCGTTCAATTTCCTCACCGTAATGTGATTTGAAAGAAGTAGTGGTTTTCTTATGGCCATTCGGTAAGGTTGTTAGCATTAAAAAGCAATAGAAATAAGCCCGTGATGTTTCTACTAATGTCTCATATGTCTGTTATTTCTGTTAAATGTCTGTTCTAATATGACTTTCTGTTTAAATACTCAACATTACTCAATAATTAATAATCAATTCTTTCAAATTAAAATATTGCATATTTTATCATCCGGATATCTTCCAAGCCTTTGCGTATGCGGCAGGTCTGCATTCATTTTATCAAAATAGAAGTGAAGGTTATGTATGAGATGTCAGAAAAGAATAATAGATTGATTACTTAGTAGTGAACCATCTCAGCGTACCATTACTTTTCGAAGTTGATTCACTCTAGAGTGGTAGTGGCCATATTTTTGATAGTAGAAATGGCCCATTTAGCTGACTTCGCATTCATAAAGGTGTTGTATAAGAACGAGATAGTTGCACTTGGAAAGAATTTTCCGTCTTTGAAAAACCATTTCGTCAAATATATATATATATATATATATATATATATATATATATATATATATATATATATATATATATATATATATATATATATATATATATATATATATTATTATTATTATTATTATTATTATTATTATTTTGTTTCAAATTTTTATGGGTTCAGAGTTAAATCACTTGTTATTTCTTTAGAACCTGCTAATAAAGTATCTGGAGCAACAAAATTCGAAAAAAAAAATATCAGATAAATATTCTTATCACTAAACGAAACTGAATTTAAATGGGAGCTAGTCGTTTAACATCTGTCGCCGATTTTAGCATATAATGACAGCTATTTGCTTAGAATTCTAAAACATCAAGCGTTAATATTCTGTCAGCTTCCAACCAAGACGGTAAGAACAGTTTAAAAATAAAAGTTTTTTAGAAGGGCTCTTAATTGCCATTTTCTTGACGTTGTTATTTTATGGGAATTTTAAATTAGGATTTAGCAAAAGACATTTTATCTTTAAGAAATTATTACTACCACATTTGACGAGGAAAATACATAAAACAAAATCAATAAATTGATTTATTTTCGCATTTTATAATTTTTTTCATTAATTATATTGTTCAGAAATTTCCAAAAGTGTTATGAATATCATTATAGTTAATTAATTATATAAATGAACATTTCATATTTATGAAATATGTAAGATTTATATTTACTTCCTAACAATTTATGATCTAAGGATTTACAAAGACCCTGGCTTTAGCCGATTTTCTTTTACAATAATTTTTGTATAAGGCTATTGGAAATGAATTGGTAGTATAATTTTCCCACTTAAAGTAGTTAGTAGACAATCACAATAAACTTTATCTAATGCACATTTATTTTATTCATTCAAACTGGATTATTTTTAAATAAAATGCATTTCAAACAATTATCGACCAAAGGCACAGTTTTTTTTTTTGTTGCTAAGTGTTAAAATATATTCAAATGTATTAGCATTTTTTCTATTTTTAAAAATATTCTTACTAGTTATAGACTGTCTTTGAAAACTCTCTTTTATTTTTCAAAATAGTTTTTCTGCGGCTGAAAACAAAGAAAAGAACAATCTGTAGTATTTCTTAGTAAAATTAGAGAAATTATTTTAAAATTCTCTTGAGAAAACAGCAGACATTTTTTTTCAAAAAGTAAACCTGTGAAAGAAGAAAGCAAACCGGCTAAAGAAAAGGCAATTAAGATAAATTGTGAAAGGTAACTTTTCATTGTTTTACTTTTTTCTTTTTTTAATTGCAGTACAACTCAATTTTGAACTTTTTTAACTGTTTAAATTATCACAATATTCTTTTCAAAAATGAAACGAAATATTTAATTATTTTTTATTTCATTTATTCGAATCAGTTTTCACGAAAAGAAAGTTGTTCGAAATAATTAAACAAGTATGTCGTTTTTCATTTCAGAGAAAATCTCTACATAAAAAGGAAGTTTGAAAAATATATGAAATAAAAATATAATCCGGATAGTTACATAAATAATTAAAATTAAATTTATTAATTGAAATATTTACAGTTGGTTTCATTACTAATTAATATCATTCTTCTATAATGTTTGAAATAATCAAAACATTGCTTTAACATTTTTTAAAATTATATAAATCAAAATAAATCTTTCTCATACAAATTCACTGAAAAAATAATTTCGTGTAGCGTTGCCACACTTTTTGGTGTTAAGGTAAACTATTTTTGGAGTGCATGTAGTCCCATTTTTTATTTACTTTTTTACTGATGAAGTTTAATTTATTTATTTCATATTTTGTTCGTTTATTAACTGAGGACACATATTTTCATCTCCATAGAGTCAGTTTCATCGCAAAAACATTTCATTTTCAAAACAAGCACATTTCTAGTAATATATTTTCATACTAATTTTTACAAACAATAATTATTTTGTTAATTTTATATAATTTTTTGCTCTCTTACTACAATTCTGTACTTAAAAATATATTTTATTCACTTCAAAACCAAAAAATTGTGGCAACTATGTACTAAAATTTTTTATAGTTGTAAAACTAAATTAAAAATCCGTAGGGTAATTTTATTGATTCAATTTTTACCGTAATTGTAAAATTTTTTATTATATTTATCTAAGCACCTTGTACATAACACACTGAGAAAAAATAAATAAAATCAAAACTTTTAGATTATGAAAACACTTACTGGTTTCTGACTCAAAGGCCACACTAAAATGTTCAATAACATGGTAATTTTTACCGAAAGGGTTCGGTAATGATTTTGGGAAAATTGACAATAAAATATGGTTTTATAATATGCGATAAACTTTGGTAAATGTAGTAAAATTAGGTAATTTTAACATGTCTTATAACATGGCGTATAAACAATTTATTCGGTTATTGTATCAATAAAAGTGTGGTAATAAGAAGTATAATTTTGAAAATCAGAATTTCTAGTCTATAATTCTAAAATGGATGATTTAAATATCTTATAGTTTAGTTTTATACCAAAATTACTATATTTTCTTACCAGAAATATCATTATTATACAATACGGTAATTTTAACAGATATTTTTTTCTCCATGTTCTTTGTATAATTTTTTTTTTTTTTTTTTTAAATTTGATAAAAATGTTCATTCATAAAATTGTTTTTACTACAGATTATACAGACAAATGTTAAATGGAGTTGTATTGAGCTTTGAAGTTTTTGGTACAACTTTTCCATATTACTAAATTACATAAAAGCGTTTACTATTATGCAATATTGAAGATAATGCGTTCCACGTAGTTATGCTCCATTACTTACTTCATTCATATAACTAATGAAGTAGTTCATTTTTAATTTTATTACAAACGTACAATAAAATCTCGAGTAAATTATTTTTGCTACACTAAAACTTCATCATCATGAGATTCAAAAATGTATCCCTGACACTTTATAATCATATTCACACAACTTATTCAAAACACATGCGTTATACTTATAATAATGATTGTTATGATATTTATGTAACAAATATTCTCTTCGAAAGCTTTTTCTCTGTGTAGAACATTAAAGAAGCTTGTAATCTCCTTAATTTTGCAAATAAACTGTTCAATTGATTCTCATGAAGAAATTTTTCGCAAGTTGTTTGAAAACTTCCGTAATACAAAAACTATTTTCAAATAAAGTATAATTTTAGCAACTATCAATTTCCATTTAAAATTTTTAATAGTTTTTAAAGTTATATAATAATACATATTTTTACTTTCTTGGAATGTCAAGATATGAATTTATATCAGTTTAAGGGACAGAAAGAAATGAAAAATATTTTCATAAACGAAAGAGCGTAAAATTTAAGCGTTGTATATTTCAAATGCATAATAATGATGATTAATCGAAGAATTAGTTAAGGAAATATATCATTTCTGTCTATTTTCTTTCCTTCAATTTCACAAGGAAAAGCATTTCAAGATTATTGCATTTTTTTTGAAAAAAAGGCGATAAACGCACCATCTAAATCTAACAGTTCGATATTTTGTCACAATTGAAACAGGGATGGAAAATGTTTACTACACTTCAATGTTTTGTTGAAGCAAATAGGAAATAGAACAAATATCCAAAAACGTACAATAAAGTAGAATCAGTTCTGTGGATTCTTTTAGATATATTGCTATGTAATATTTTCTCCAAAAAACTTCACCAGTCTCATTCAAAAGTTGTTTCCAGTTATATTAACTTTCTTTATGTATTATACTACTGTTTTAAAATTAAAGTACTAGTCAAAAGTTTTACTATTTCTGAAATTCTGAACTCTATTTAAATCTATTTCGTATTTTATTCCTGAAATTTAGGGATATATCAGATGTGGAAATTTTTATTTCCTAAGTGTCTGTATTACATATCCTTACTAAACGCGTACCATTGAATTTTGATGTTTTTAGTAAGACTGATTTTTAAAGTCACAAAAATGCGACTTATCTTTAATAAAATCATAATAATTATTAAAATAACTCTTTTAAAACATATCAAACGAATGATTCTACTGGTTTTCTTTGCATATCACGCAATGGAGTAACTGTATATTTATCATAAAATAATTAAATATGTATTTATACCAAATCCAAAAGTATGAACGCATTAAAATTATTTTATACGCATTCCAAAAAAAAACCTGTGTAGAATCATATTTGTTGTCTGACGCACGCACGAGTAATTATCCTAAAATATTTTATATTTTTATTACAAAATAATATATTTTAAAATATTTTATTTTGACTGTCTTCATATGGGTAAAACAAATCTCTTTTTATGGTGTTTTGAAATAACAGCAATAATTTTTGGTAACCTTTTCTATGATTTTTAAGAACTCATTTTAGGTATCTAAATTAAGCTATTGGTTTTTATATAAAAAATATATTTTTCTTTTGTAAATATAACAATGATAATCCATTACTTTTATTTTTCAACTTTTATTAGATAGTTCATAATTTTGTTTTCCAAAATTTTCTCCTGTATTGTATAGCTTAATATTAATTAAATTGCATGAGCAGATATTTAAAAAAAATTATGTTTTCATATCTAAAGTTTCGCCGATCGTCCTGGTCAGGGTCAGGGAACTGGCCTTGCGTCAGAAAGGTTGTTGGTTCGAATCCCGGGCAGGGCATATATGTTCTTTCATTCTCTGTACTACCTGTCCTTACTATGGAAACAACGTTGGTTCCACCTAATATGGCCAACATTCAGATGCCTGTATGACAATAGGTTATTCTTCAGGTGGGCATTGGAAACAAAAATATCAAAAATTTCTAGATTCCAAATTTTTTATATTCTGCGCCAAAAACAGTTATAATTTTTTATTTTACTCATTCTCATTTTTTGGTAAATAATTGTGTCTTCACATACGGTACAGTGATAATTCAGGCTATATACAGTTTTAAAAAAAATTTTTTTAGGAAAGTATAACTATATTCCGACTCGAATTGTCAAAGTAATGGAATTGCTCTCTCAATGCTTATCTGTTTAATTAGATGTATATTTTTTTAGACCAAGATCTGCAATAGTTTAAACAAACATGGAAAATTTTTATTTCTGATTACTTTTATAGGTAAAATTGATAAATGGCCAAAAAACAACGATGTCAGCGTCCTGGACGTGATCACAAGGTTCGTAGTTTTGAAATCATTAATTGATGCAGTGCTTTTGAAATTGAAAACAGTAACTAATATTTTATCAGAATTATTTTAAAAATCTCATATTTGCATTAAACTTAGTAAAATTAAATAAAAGTTTCCCTTTATCTGCATCCTTTAAAAATGTCTCATGTTCATGTGTGCATCCTATAAAATGTCAAATGCTTTTTCTTTTTTTTTTTGTAGCCGTAGAAGTAGACGAGTCTTGAAACAATTTTTAAATTCTTTCGAAACTTTTACTTTAAAAAAAAAGCATTGATCGTAATCTTTAGGGTACCCTAACTCCTGTGTTCTAAAAATTACGGAAATGTTCAGTTCATGGGATATAGTGTACTAAAATGATAATTATTTATGGATTAATTTAGATAATGCCATGGAAAAAATCAAAGAGGAAAATAAAAACTTTTTTTAAACGAATGGTGATTACACAGATGCTGTAGTTTTATTGTTTCACGAGTCCTTATTAGAGCTTTTGCAAAATTCTATTTAAATCGTCAGGAAGGCCAGGCAGAGGAGGTTGTAGAACAAGCATGGAATAAAGCAACTCAGTTTTATTCTGTTGTTTCGCGCGATATAATAGTATTATAACCCATGTCGTCAACCCCCTTCTCACAATAGAAGCTCACGAATTGGAGAGAATATAAACTTTAAACAATTAGTTAAATAAAAAAATGGGGGGGGGGGAATTTGTACTGAATTCCAGAAAAACTTCCCTCAAGAAGTTACGAAGAAGGAGATGCAGTTGAAGGTATTATATCCTATGTACTTTTAACGCTTATTTAAAATAGGTAAAACCACATGGATAATAATCGCTGTTCAGAAGTAAAAGCTATTTACCACTCAATTAAAATATAGGGAATCAAATAAGTAACATATAGAAAAATACAGATTTCGACTTATACCTAATTATGCTTCTGATCATGGACATTCCGTAATTTCCTATGTACTCCTGTTATTTTAAAAGAAATAGAACTATTTAAGAATAAAATTATAGTTCCAATTATCCTCATAACATGTTCTTATTATTCTTGATTGATTCAATTAAATATATGTGACATTGCAAAAATTCTTTTTAACCTTAAAAAAAAAAAAATGCATTATAAATGCAGATGTATTTCTTTCCCGAATATGAGATCAAAAATATTTTCTAACAAACAACACTTCCTACAGCATTTAAAAAATTATTTAAATGGAACCATGTACAAATTAAAGAGGAAACAAACACTGCCTAAAGGGGAATAAGTGAATAAATACAGAGTGAAACCTGTCACAATTTTTTGAAGAAAATATAAACTGCTTATAGAAAATTCTAGACTGAACCAGTTGCAAATTTAAGAGTTTTACCTCTCAAATTTACTACTGATTACAACTGGTTACTGATTGCTACTGGTTCAAAAATACAGAGTGGAACCTGTTACAAGATTATGATGAAAAAACAGACTGCTTATAGAAAATTCTAGAATGAACCAGAAGCAAATTTACGAGGTAAGGAGAGAAACAACACAGTCTACAAGTTAACAAAAAGAGTGAAACCTGTCAAAAATTTGATAAGTAAAAAAGACACTACTTACAGAAAAATCTAGACTGAACCAGTTGCAAATTTGAGAGTCAAAAAGAAAAACCAACACAACCTACAAAAGAACAAAAATACGAGAATAAAAACAATTTGCAATCTATTCTCGGTCGTAATCATTAAAAGAGCTTCCCATAAAGAAGATTAAACTAAATCTACCAATCTCCTGAACCTTATTATAAATCCCCTTTGATCTTTTTCGTCTACCGCAACGTAAGCCGAGAAATAAATCGGATTACTAAGTGACCAGCAAATTTTTAAACTTGACTTTCTTCAAAAACATCTTTAAGTTTTAAGGTTCGCTTCACTATACGAAGAAATGGCTAGGTAACTTTTTAGGTTTAACGCAATTAAAACTATATATATATATATATATATATATATATATATATATATATATATATATATATGTGTGTGTGTGTGTGTGTGTGTGTGTGTATAAAAAATAAAAACTGAATTGAAGTATTCTTCTTTCTAAACTCTCTGCATTTCAAAATCCAGAAAATTGAAATAAGATTTTTTTGTGAACATTTTATTTTTCATACTCAAAAACAGCAAATGTTCTTTAAAATTGACATTAATGCAACTTGTTATTATTTTTTATTGAATATAGTGTGGATTATTAAAAGTATTTTGAAATACAAGCTAAATGAGCTGCAATGTTCGCAAAACTTTCAAACTTTGCTGTATAGACAAATAGAAAAAAAGTGAGTAACTTCTTGTATCACATCGAACATATATTCTTAAGTGGTATACCTAGAAACTAGTTAATAGTTTTACACTTTGCATGCTATAGCAAGAAATATCTGAAAAATTTTAAAAACAAATAATTACATGTTAGGTTATAATATGGGCCTGTGCACAAAGCCACTTGGGAGATCTCTTAAAGGGTCGATAAGTTTCAGTTATCATTCATAGTTTTTAATTACAATATCAAAAGTCAACTGTATTTGTAAACAGAAAATTCTAAACAACCTGAAGCTTTATAAAAGCTTAAATCTCCCTCTCTCTCTCTCTCTCTCTCTCTATATATATATATATATATATATATATATATATATATACATATATATATATATATATATATATATATATATATATATATATATATATATATATATATATATATATATATATATATATATATATATATATATATATATATATATATTTCTAAACTTTTGCACTGACGAAATGAGCAACTAGAACCTTTATGTAATCTTTGCATATTTCTTTTTTTGGGTTTTACATAAGATTTTAATAATATCTCTCTCAATATTTTTTGCAAATTTGCCTTTTGGTTTACATTCGACAATATCTCAGATTTTTTAATGCTTCCAAACTCTTGATCAGTTGTAGATATATCCTTTGACAGTCTTTACTGATTTTTATTGGTTTTATCCTTATCATTGGGAGTAGGTATTAAATCAGATACTTTAGCCACAAAACTTTATACAAAAGGACCAATGTTCACGTCGAATACTGAGACGCAATTAACCCCAAAGAGTTTTATTAAACCCATTTGTAATTCATTTCAGTCGGCACTGCCATATGCATTAAAAATTGAATTCAGAGCTATCAGAATATTTATTTTGCTTTAGAAGCAGTTTGCAAGTCTCCAATTAATTCCCGAACCAGTTCATAAGTGTATCATTCCATAAATGGTTATATAATTCCAGGATTCAAATACTTAAAAATTTACATCTCAATTCTTACAATTTAAGCTCCCATACTTCCTTCAACTACCCTTCTCGTCGTTCTCCCATCCTAACATGATTATGACAGTGACTTCAGGGGAAATTTTCTCTCATAGACAAATGGAAAAGATAGGATAAAAATAATGTCAGAGACACTAATAAACAAGTCTCTTTAAAAAAATATACTGATCTGTTAGTAAAACGTACAAAGCGGGATTTTCTCAAAAAGGATGACGTAAAATCAGGGTTAATTTAACATTATTGAAGTAGGTAATTTTAACAGATCAGCATAAAATGACGTAGGAAGCGGGATAAAGTACGAAACGGTCTACGCAAAACTGGGTTTTACTGCATATATATTACATATGTAACTTGCGGTCGAGAGCCTTTCACAAGTTCGAGACCTAGTGCACTTAACTCGATACAAAATAAGAATTTTATAAACACAGCCTTTAATGTTTCGGAATTGAGGAAGAAACATTTAGTTTTTCTTCTCAAAATAAAATTTTATGTAGAATTATTAGCATTTGCAGAAAGCAATATCCATGTGAATATCGCATATTATCCATCTGCATAAAATTAATACAAAAAAAGCAGAACAACTTACAATCATATAAATATTATTTCTGAAATTAATACAATGCATAAATATATATTTGCCGAAGAGAAAGTAAATATCAGTGGCTAAAAAGGAAAAGAAAATATACACGTGGTTATTTAAGATAACTTGTACAGACGATTTCAAAATTAATTAAGCGAAAAAGGCTGTTGTCGTAGAAAATGTAGAATGTCCTTTTACTGAAAGAGAATGCCATTAAAATGACGTAATAACAAAAGTTTTTGAAATAACGTGTGCCATTAAGTTTAGGATAAAGATGTTGATAAGTTTCAGATTTACACGCAGTTATCCCTCCTTGAAAGCTTGTACGATAAATTTAAAATTTTCGTTGGGCTTTGAAGTGGAAATTAAAACATAAGTGCATACTTTATTTAGAGCTCATAAAGTTTGTGAAACAAATAAAATCTAATTTAATGTTTTAAAAAACAATGAGTATACACTTATGTTAAATGACATTGTCTCGTTTCCGCACATGGAGCTTAAATTTACTTTAGGACATTAGGCCGTTATTTTTTTTAATAATAAATCGTTATTTATTTGTTTTGAAACAATATTGTATAGTAAAGAATTAATAACTAAATTAAACGAAACATAATTTTTATTCGTGTAAAAAATCAATCATTTTTTTTCCCTAAACTTTCGAATGTAAATATTTACAATTGTGTCTGTGTATTGTTTAAAGTAGTTAATAATGCATGAATAGTTATTTAATACAATGTAAGATTGATAACAGTAAGTATTTTTAGTTTTAGTTTGTATTTAACAAATTTTCAAGTTGAACATATTCTGAATAATTTGTTTGGCACAGTTATAACGTTTTTAGAAATATAGCGTAATTAATAAAATATATTTTAATAATTATGTAATAGTTAATTCTCTAAAGTGTAGGTAAGTATAAGTTCCGTTTTTCAAAATGTTCTGTTGAGTATTTTTGTGATGTCATGATTTCCAACAAAACAATAAATAAGACTTTGAGCCTAACTCTGTTATCTAGTGGACTTTCGATAAACCTCTAAAGTAGCTATATGGCAATAATAACAAGGAACTGATTAATAAAAAATGTGCTGTTATTAAAATTATTTTGCTGCTTGCTGCAGGCTCCTTTGTATTTAACTAAACAATTCACCACTGAGGTTGCGTTTAATAAAAACTATGTAGTGATGCAGAGTTTCTTAAACTGAGGGTCGCTGGGATTGCAGCAGGAATTGTCAAAAATTTTAGCAATTTTGATATTTCTTTAAACTGTTATAATAATTTTACCATTACCCAAAAATTTCCGCAATTAATCAGAAAATAGATAAGGATATTACAGACAAACTAAAAATTAAAATGTTTCGACACATTATTTATATACCAGAAATAAGTGAATAAATGAGTTTTCTCTGCTACAGTGGATACCCAAATCAACGAAAATCTATTAAAAAAAAAAAAATCGATTTTTTGTTTTTATTTGTTTTTTGTACTTTCAGAGGTACTTTATTATGCAAAAAGAATTTTTCAAATTTGATGTTTTTTCTTCGAGTTATGAGCATTTTTTGAAGTGCCACGCCCGTTTGTTTACATTGTGCCACGCCCCCTGACCTGTCAAATGGTTCCTCTTTTGCAGTGTTAGAAATTATTATCTCAGTTCGAAAGTAACTTTTATTATAATATATTCTTCTAGTAGTGCCTCTTTCTTTGATTATTATGTCTTGTTTTCAAAAATCTGGCAACAGAAGTCAGATTGATTGATTGTTTACATTTCTTTGTTTTGATCTTTGTTGCATCGTTGTTGCTTTTTACTAAACAAAACAGTTCTTTTCAGAACTAAATTTCACTTTTATTTTATTTTTCTTACATATAACATATTACATTTCTTACATATTACATTTTCTTACAATTGCTAAGCATTCTCAGATGAAAATGTTTCTCTCTCAAGCAGTGGTAGAAAAAATAATGCTTGTGTATATATAATAACGGCTGGTATCTGATGAAATTTTGAAACGTTGCGTTGCTGGCAAGACCCAGAACTGTAATGAAAGCCTCCATAGTTGTATATGGAGGAAGTGCCCAAAAGAGATATTTGTCTAATAAAAAAGATTTTAAATTGCTGTGTTTGAAGCAGTGAAAAGTATAATTTAGGCCATGTTAGATCTTTGCAAATTTCGACTGATGAAGCACTACTCGAAAACAGTTTTTCTTTATTATCGATCGCTCTTTGAAAAGGTCAAAGAAGGAAGGCTAAAAAAAATCACTGATTCACAAAAATGCTATTATTAAAAGTTTGGTTTAGCACTCTACCTAAAAAACATATGCGCCTGGAACATTTTGAAGTTACAAAAACGTGAAAAAACTCAATTTTGAGAAAACAGCAATTTTTGTCTAGAACTCATAATATTTGAAATTTTATAGTATTAAATCATCCCAATACCTCAAACGAGCAGCTAGCAAAAGATAAAGTCGATAAAGCAGCATATGCTGCTGGTGCTTTTTAGATTTTGTTTATGAATTTTTAATATCTGATGACAAAAACACTTTCGAAAATTTTTTCATTGTTTAAAAAAAAAGTTTTTTTTTTCATTGCATTTGTTATACTATTACAATGCTTGTGAGAATTTTGTAATTCTCAGATTATCAGTGTCATTTTCTAAAATTACTACTAATAATATTTTTATTGTTGTATGAAATATAATATTTTAACTGTTGTCTTGAATTTTCATTGGCTGTCACTGTTTAGATAATTTTTTATACATTTCAAAATTTAAAAAGGTAAATTAAAATGTTTTACATCAATAAAAATAACTACAATTAACATCATACTAATTAAATAGATATAAACTTTGTTTATAAATTGAGTAAGCTTATTCATATTACAGTAACAAGCCTTTGTCCATATTAAATAGACTTTTTCGTATTTTGAATTCTGTAATTATGTCACATTCTTTACATTATGTGAACAGAAAAGTATATTTTATCTCCATATTTTTATCTCAATATAGTTATGTATCTTAGTCTCAGAGTATTGGGATGATTTAATACTATAAAATTTCAAATATTATGAGTTCTAGACAAAAATTGCTGTTTTCTCAAAATTGAGTTTTTCACGTTTTTGTAACTTCAAAATGTTCCAGGCGCATATGTTTTTTAGGTAGAGTGCCAAACTTTTAATAATAGCATTTTTAATAAATGTATGATCAGTTTTACCATTTTTAGAATAAATTATTTAAGTTAGAGTGATTTTAGAAAAAAAAAGTACAATTTTTTAAAAAATAAATGCTATTATCGTGAAAATTATTTTACTACTTATCAAGAAACTAAAAACAATGAATTTTTAATTCATAAAAATTTTTTTGTATATACAATGTGCAAAATAAAAAAAATCAGCAAAAAAATTTAAAAATTAATGCGCCTGGAACATTTTAAAATTTATAAAATTTTAAAATTTAAAATTTCAATAACTTGAAAATTTATAAAGTTATTCAAATGAAAATTTACAAAACACATTATAATTAAGTAAGTTACCTAAGTTTAAAATTTCATTAAAATCGGTTAATAATTACAGAAATTAATTTTCGGCCTCCACTGTAGCCTTAAGCCTTCTAAATGGCCACACTTAACTGATGAACTATAGTTAATCTTTGAATTTACCCAATTATTTTATTTTATTTTCATTATTGTACTATATTTTTAAGTTTGATACTTATTTAAAATATCCATATTATTCTATGCCTTAAAATTAAAAATTAATTTAAAAGTTAATGAAATAAAATTCAAAGTTAATAAATTAAAACTGAAATAATATATTACGGTACCAGTGAAAAGAACTGACAGTTTCACTCAGGCTTGTGCCAAATTTATTCAATTTTTATGAGATCCCACAAATTTTTCGTAAATATTATGGAATCTTCACACTGTCAGAATTCCCATTCTAAAATTACGGTAAAATAACCGGCAACAATATGTACATCTAATTAGCAGGAAAGTTACAATAAAGAACATTTTTTGACTTTCCTGTTTAAAACCATTAATATGGTTATAATACCATAACTAAAATGATTTTTAAATAGTAAAAAATAATTTTAATTGGATATTGTAGCCTGGTTTTTCGTAAGGTAATAGGAATTGGAGTTATTATTATCAAATATTACGGTGTTAATGCTGGGATTCGAATAACCGTTCAGTCATTGATGAGATTTGACAGTTTAGCCCTCTTTGCCATAATATAAATCCACCTGCAAGGATCAAAATGGCTTCATTAGGTGGGCCTAGCTGATGCTATAAAATTCTAGTTATTTAACCGTATTAGGTGAAAACAGTTAATGAATGATTTTTCTTACAGTTAGCAGTTTGAATACTATCTTATTTATGGTTATTTTACTGTTTTGTTTGAATATGGTAAAATAAAAATTAAATACATTTTTACTTAACCATTTTTCCAGAGAAATTTCTAACAGTGCAACACAAAAATGTTAAGAAATACTGTAATCATGTCAGTACTTTTATGAATAAAGCGGTAGAAAAATAAGCACTTAAGTAGTTAAGTTGATAATGTATTAACCATCTTAGTTTAAAAAAGTATTGAAACTGCATAATTTCAAATCGAAAAAAATGACTTTTGACAGTATTATTTTTTTTTGGTTAAACTCGAATGGCTTTGTTTTATCGAAATAAATTTTAGGAATAAAATAATTGGTTTACCAGTTTCGTTCTTTCTATTTTTTTTTTTTTTTTTTATTTTTTTCCTTTTTTTTTTTTTCTTTTTTGAAAACAAAAAGAAAATATCTGGATAGAGCGAGAGTTTCTGTTGTTCAAGTGTAAAACGTCATGCAAAAGTGCAAATTTAATTTTGATATTTAGAGACATGTAAATACCTCAAAATCCAACAAAGAATGTTGAACACTGATTTTTATAATTTATAATTAATTGATGATTCAAAAACGTTTGAATTTACAATAATATGCACAATTTATTATATTTGAAACACTTTTATCAAATAAATTTGTGATAAAACTGTATTTGTTCCTTTAAATTAGGTAATATATATACAAAATTTAAACTTGTTACACAAAATACTTATCTAAATTAATACAATGCATAACCATACATTTAATACAAATTTTAATTGCTCAATTCTCCTCTGTCATCTATACTTAAAAGATATTACTGCTTAGTTATTTTTCGATGGCGTTGCAGAAGAACCAACCCCGAAGGGAGTATATCTCAGTGATTGAGTAGAGTGATTGATCAAAGGAACAACTAACTCAGCAACATCTAATTGATTGGTAAGGGAAAGTTGCTTAGCAATTACTGCTTTTACACGAAACTAAGCCACATTACTTGTTGCGTCTTTTAGAGGAATAATTACGTGTACCATTAATTATTTACTGTTCATACACATATTCTAAAATCATCCATGCACTTGGTTGTATAATTAAGAATTCGTTTTGTTTATGTGAGAAATAAATTTTTAGTTATATGAAGTGTTTATTAACATACATATTTCTAATATATTTGCAAGTTAAGTTTAAATTGTATATATATATTTATATATATATATATATATATATATATATAATATATAATATAATATAATATAATATAAGTAATATGAATTATAAAAACACACTTTTGTGCACAATTAAAATGCTGTAGAAAAAAATTTCCGTTGTAGTGCTACAAATAAATATAAAAATTTCATCTTTGTTTTTAACAGCTTTCAGTTTTATGTCATTTGTTTGGAATTTTTTCAGAAAAAAATACTATTTCTCAGAGGAACAATACTCAAATAAATTTTTCGATCAAAATTAAGAAATTTTATGAGCATTTCAAAAATGTAAAAATTCAAAATCATGAAATATAAAAAACGGTTAAGTTATTTTGTTACAGAAAAAATTTCAATTCTAAATTAAAGACTCAGTATTGTTTACTTGCTATAATCCTCAAAAGGAGGAAAACAGTCTCAAATCTCAGGAGTGCTGTGCTGGAATACGCTAGTTTCTAATATATATATTTAACCTAATATATAATAATAATATATAAATTTAAACCTAGGGAGTAATTCATTCACAAAGAATCATAAATATTCAAGATTACAAATAAATAGTCTAAATAGCGTCATGCATTTGAACAAATCAAGATCCCTAAATTTGTTCATTAGATGTTAAGGATATTTTTGCCAGTAATGATATTTAAAAATCCCTAATTAAAAAGTTAAAGACTCTCAAAATACATTTTTTTATGTAACTGTAAGCAAAACTTAACTAATTAGCCAAACCCCAAGACCCTGTCTGAGGAAACCTCTTCCTTAAAGAATTTATCTTAAGATGCTAGATGAAACTTAAAAGAAGCCGAATTTTCTTCCGTCTATGGAATTTTACTTTTTTCTACAGATAAGTATAAGATGATTTTAATAATATTTCTAATAATGTAACTTTGAACAAATATCAAATATTTTTCTTTGTACAACAAAATCTCGTTTAAACTTTGTACAGCAGTCACCTTTTAAATGCTGTAAGTATTTGTTTATTGAAAATTTTGTTTTTAAAACAAACAAAAACAAATATTACTCTCATTAAAATTAAAATGAAATTTTCGTAGCAAATTTATATTAATGCTATTTTTTAAATTACAAAAAAACTCTTACCTCTTAAAAATTATTTTCAACGAAATATTCTACATTGGTATTTACAAGTGTTTGCTGTTACTTTGATTGAAATAATATAATGCAGTGCATTGAAATAATTAAAATATAAAATTCTTAACAAACTTTTAGTAAGCAATTATTTTATTGATTATTTCTCATAGTTGGCGCTTTCAATAACACTTCCATTAAAGGACGATAATATTCCATAGCTCACACTTCCATGAAATTATGTATAATTGTAATGAAAAATTAAAATTGTCTTTTTTAAAAAGAGTAAAGGCGTATTTCTTTCAAAGAATTTAAGTACGCTAAATAATATGAATAGCAATATTGTGATTAATATGTATTTTTCTTTAGTGATACAGTTTCCTTAAACTCTGCTTGTAATTCTTGAAAAAATATAATTCCAAATTTGACGGTTTTAAGAGTTTTCAGGTGCAATTACTTTAATATGAATGGTTCTAATTATAGTTAATTTCATGCTCTATTTTGAAATAAATGAAAGTCTATTTTTTTAAGTTTAAAATAAATTGAAACTTGAAATTCATAACAAGATACATCATTAAAACAAAAATAAATGACTCTGCTCAAATCTAACAAAAAATCTTTCATTTTTGTCTGTTATAAATAAATTAGTTGATAATCATTAAGTAGATTCGTCTTTTAAACATTCGAATGTAATAACTAATCAGGATTTACTTTATTTAAAAAAAGTTCCATTATGCTACAATCGAGTAAGGAAGATACAATAATTTATAATTATTTTCATAAATTAGATAAAGAGCTTTATTTCTCAAAGAAATGATGAACATCAAATTTAAGTTTGCTTTTGAAATTTCATTTAATTATGGTGTTCATATGGTTTGATAAATTTCTCAACTGAATCTAAGCAACTGTTTTTTTAAAATGAGTATAAATAATTAAAATAAGTATAAAATGAGTTTAAATGATTAATATACTTATTTACAAGAGAGTCTAATTGGGTGTAGCTATCGTTTGAAAATGTAAGGAAAAAACAAAACAAATGTAATTTCATTAAATAATTTAAAAAAAGCTTTTGGAATGATATTTAACCTAGTTTCATTGCTGAGAGGTCGCTCAACACAGCTTATCCAAATTCCCGTAATGTTACGAAAATTATTTGTGACAAACATTTTTTTTAAAAAAGAAACTAATTAGAACTGACTAGAAACAATAGCTTAATGTTTCTCGGGCAATAAATGTAAACTTTTTTTAAAAAAAATTTACATTTATTGCCCGTTTAAAAGTTTATTAGATTTGCCTTAGAACTTTAATAATTGACCTTATACGAGAATTGCTTAACTCGTAAAACGGTTCACAAAACATTTATAATTTCTTAAATAAAAAAAATCATCAAAATATTGAATGCAAATATTGATATTGATATAATCTAAATATTGAACGTAATGTAAACCAAAATTTGGGTTTATTTAACTCTAGTTTTAGAAATTAAAACCTTTTTTTTACTTTTAAACTTGAGAAAATTGCTCAAAAAACATGTAGTGATGTTAAAAAGTAACTTCAGTTTTCAAAAACCATAAATATTTTTGAGAGGAAAATGGAAAATAAAACAAATTTGAAAGAGTAAAATTGATTTAACGTTCCTAGAATCTGATATTAATGAGGAAGAAAAAGTTGAAATGCTCATTTCTTGGTCAAAAATATGTAACGAGAAATTACATTCCTTGAAATGTTCCCATTTATTAATTTGTGTTTTATAAGAGTTGATTTTTTTTTATTATTTTACGTTTTCCATGTACAACTCATTTGAGATTTTACATATTTTTCTAAAACCTATTGCGACTTTGTAAAATTAAATAAAAATCAAATCCATGATACTGCGTTGTCGGTAGTAACTTATGACTTATTTACATTGTTTTCATATCTATTATCTAGCATGGCTCAACCGTAATAATACATATTTGCGGTAGTTACAGAAATAGAAAGTACCAACTTCAACTAATCATTTTACATATTTTTAGTTAATTTGACTTTAGCTTTATGCAATTAAATAAAAGTTGCAAATTTGCTTTCTTTTTTCCAGACATTAATAAATACATTTGAAAGAGAAAATAATTGAGATTATCATTTCCCTATCTCGACTTATTACTTCACAATCCTTAATTAAAAATACTGCAGAACTGGTAATTTTTCACCCATTAAGTCATTAGCATGTGTTATAAATTTAATATTCAGAGATTCAGATAAATGTGGCTCCTCTTAAATTGTTTTGATCAGTTGTATGGAGTTCAGTACTATCGCAAACTTATTAATGTTGATTTGGTGGTTTTTGAAAAATATCCACGTTCAAACCATAACGTTAAGTATATTTGAAAGATGCAAATTCGAATTCTGCAACGTGCTTAATTATCTTGATTAATAACTTTACTAAGTTAATTAGTATCTTATTTTCTTAGTGCGCGACTTAACGTGAAATCTCCAGAAATTATTGTCACAACTTTCATCAATTGGTTACTCTATTTGAAGGAGAGAGAGTAAAAAAATTCATGAAATGTCAAAATGTTTTAATACATGCATGTTTATCGTTATTTCGAGAGACCAAATTTATCAAATCAAAAGCTTTGTGAAATTATTTGTCAATTGTTAATTGGAAGGCATTAAAAGCTTTCATCTTCTACAATTGGTAATACCTCAGCAAACCAATATCCAGACAAAACTTTAACAAGTTGTGGTAAGGCTTTTAAAAGAACATTTAGAAAAATACATCACCTTAATGTTGTAATTGTTTAAAAATAAGTTAGAGAATCTCTGTCCGTATTCTCTGTTTTTAAAATGTTTTATTTAAAACTAAAAGCAATAAATTTTCAATTATAAGTTCCTAAACTTTATTATTAGTATTATATATATATATATATATATATATATATATATATATATATATATATATATATATATATATATATATATATATATATATATATATATATATATTGTATATATATATTGTATATATATTTTAAACTTATAGTGTATATATTATGTAGATTATTATCTAGATATCTTTCTAAAAATCCGTTAATCTTGTTCATCACGATTTACATTGATATTGAATTATTCAATATGACAAAATTTGCGAAAAAATGCATATGAATCTTTTTTCTCTCCATATCATTTTCATTATTCAGTTTTGCATAAATTAACATTTTAAAGTTACAGTTAATGCTCATCTTCACATAGCACTTCAATACTCAAAAGTTTCAATTTAAAAATTCTAGATCCTTTGTCATACACCCCGGACCTAGCTCCTAGCAACTCCTAGCACAACTTCCCGGAAAAAACCTCTAGATGGAAAAACTTTCACGATGATGCTGAGATTAAAACTGAAGTTAAAATGTGGTTCCGACAACAGGCGGAAAAGTTCTGTGACTTTTTAAATCAAAAACTTGTACTCAGACTTAATAAATATTTTGAAAATGTTGGCAACTATGGTTAAAATAAGGCATGTACCAGGAAGTAATTTTTATGCTCATTTAAGAAATTTTTCTCAATTGTTTTACAGTTTTTTCAATTGAGTATACAGCATTTTATCTTTATTTCTCGAAAATGCCTCGTATAGACTAACAGAAAGAGGGGTAGAATCGACATTCGCAACTCATATTGAATATATTCAATACTGACACTACATGAATATTAAGCCCTTGCATCACCTATCATTAACAGTATCCATTTCAACGTCTGAGACTGAATTTTTGACTTTTGTGTTTATAAAAAATAGAGAGACAATACTTGATTCTTGAAATAAAAATCGCAAATGTATTGAAACTGAAGATAATATTCATGAAAGATATGGCCATACTATCATTAAATTCAATGTTGATTCTCATTTGAAAAAAAAAATCTTGCTCATTTTAATATGCTCTGGTAGATTTTTCATCCAAAATAATTAGGAAAGAGCTCCGATCTATTTTCATCTTCTCTTTCATTTATATTTCCATCTTCTCCATTCTTTCATCAGAAGATTAAAACCTGCTGTTTAAGATTTCGATGCGAAATGAACTCATTATATACTTCTTAATGAGAACAGATGTTCTATCTAACCTTAATTAGGGCTCATTCATAATCAGTGCTCTTAACTAATTAGTTTTTTTAACCCTCATTCATTTTTTTAACTGAATTTCCGAACTTTGTAACAAAAGTTTGTTTTTTTTTTGCTTTTTAAAAAAGTTAGGAATTAACATTAATGATAAATTATTGCTTTGTTCCCACTCAATCAATTCATAATAAAACATTTCATATACGTTATATATATATATATATATATACTAGCATAAAATAAGTAAAAAATATAGGGAATATATATATTAATGAAAAGAAAAGAAGAAAAATAAAATATTTTTAAAAAAATATTTTAAAAAAATAGTATTTAGGGAAAAAAAATATAAAAAACCCGAAAACAAAGTCATGAAAAGACATGATGGCTTCATCAGCTCACACGATTATATCCGCAAAAAAAGAGTGCACTCGTTTTTGCAGATTAGATTGAATCAAAAACTAATTTCTGAAATGCGTGATTCAAAAGTATACAATAATTACAAGGTATAAAAATAATAATAATACCGTATTTAAAATATCGTGTTTTAAAAACGAAGTAATATTATAAAAACCGAATGGAAAATCAAGACTTTCAATCACCTAAACGCTAGCTCACCTTGTCAAAAAGTGATTGCCCCAACTTGAGGGTAGAGTTTCGTAATAACATCATCTTATGCATTGTCATTTAAAAAACAATGTGAAAAGGATTTTACGACAAAAATATACTCGCAAAAAAAGTCTTGGATTAATTAATTGCTATCTAGTGCATCAAAAGGGGATTACCGAAATTTTGACTACCAAATCAAAATAATTATTTTAAAAAAAAATTGAGCACACAAAAAAGAAATATAACTCCCGAAAAACGATTGAAAATTCATAGACTTATAACGGCATTGTTGCTAATTGATATATTTAAATTCGAAATTCGTAAGTCGCATTAACATTGTTATAATACTTAATGTTTTAATCAGTGTATATTGGTGCCATTCTAGCCAAAAGATATTAATAGATCTTTTTCTACAGATTTGCAAATAAAAATTGTTAATTCAATAAAAATTATAAGTTGTTAAATTGGTTGTTAAATTTAATAAAAATTATAAGTAAAACGCTTTGGGAATATTTTTTGGTGTATAAATAGAGCCAGAAACACGTAAATTTTACCATATTTTCGCAGTTTGGCCCGATTTTTTCTCAGTGTTTGATCATCTTGCGGGATTTTGTTAAATGCTTGTAGTTGAGCTGTCCGACCACAGTGCTGACGTTAAAAAACCAAAGTGATAGACGGATCATGGGTTAGAGTCCGCTTGCTTTCTGGCTAACCATGAGAGGAATTTAACTCAAATGCGGGTAAGTTTCACCAAACAGTGCTCCACGAAGTCTAAATTGTTTCAATGCTTGATAAAGGAGTTCCCCTTTTTTTCTGTGTTAAGTTCAAATCTACAAGAATACTGAGTTGAACATTGACAGTCAGAAATTAAAAATTTGGAGGGCAGTTCCGGGTGGGCAACTCCGGAATTTAATTATTATTATTTAAAATATTTATTATTTATGACATCAATTTTAGCACTAGGTCAGAAAAGTTAAAAATGTAAAGAGTTAGTAATTCTATTTGAAATAATTGAAACTGTTCTTAAATTTTTCTTTTAAATGCACGAGTAATGCAAATTAGATTTAAGTAAGTCTGGGTAACTCAAATAAAAAGGGGAATAGTCTTGCAGAGACCGTTAATGTATTATCGAGTTATGCAATGAACTAAATAATGTTTAAAAAATATATGATGTGTGTTTTTTAAGTAAGGGTCATTCGAAAATAAAATCCGAACGAAACAAATTTATTTTTAGATTCTACATACAATTTTCTATGCGTTAACATAATTACCGAGTTTGTTTAAACACTTATGCCTTACAACTATATTTCGAATACCCTCTTCATGAGAATTTTGCCGCCAGCTCTCATAACGAAAAGGTCACGGCCATTTTCGTCATCGTTGTAGTGGTTGCCGCCGGAATTATGTTTGAAATATCGGAAAAGATGAAATCGCTCGGCGTAACGTTTTGGTTACAGGGGGGAGGGTGTGCAAAACTTTTTGGCTAGAAGAGTCCAATAAAGCTCTGATATGAGCTGTTGGAGAATCATTGTCATGAAGTAGCAAAATTCCGTAAGTTCCATAAGCTTAACAAACATTCAGTAACTCAGTAAATTTCACAAATTACCAAATATTTGCAGCTGGCAGGTTTTTTGCCGGTAAAAGTAAATAAATGAAATGAAAATGCATCACTGACCCTACTTTGTACGGGATAGGCATTCAATGACATCTTATACATGACACAGAACTGATCACACAGGTTACCTACAAAGCTGCAACTGTGTACAGTTGTTCCCAAGGAATGCCGGGCCACGACAGAGGAACTCATTTCGTCTTTTGCGACATCTCAACATATAAGTATACAAAACAAAACGGTCCTTACTTAAACAGGCCTCGAATGCCTTAAAAAAAACACGCCTTAAAAAAACACGGCTCGTAGTATAAAACTATTGAATATTAAAGCTGTGTTGCACTTTTATTAACTGCGACATTAATCTTTGGGTTGAGTATAATATTCAGTTCAAAATAAAAAGCACTTCAATAAAATAATAAACTAAACAATAACAAAAAAATGAAAACAAAAATCATAAAAGAAGTAAATAAATTGATTTTTAAATATAAAACAAAAGTATACTTCAATTACTACCGGTAGTATCTTACTTGATAAATTAATTTTCTAGAGACACATTATCAGACTTGTGATGCCATATCAAATCAAACTGGAGACAAATATCTTAAAATAAAAATAATTCCACAAGAAGTTTTTGAATTCCACGCTACTACTTTCACAAAACAAAGTTTCCATTCATTTGGTATCGATTTTCTCGGTTTCCAATAAGCGAGTAAAAGTGGATTTCCTTTGAGGGTATTCTTGAGTTATTCCTTTTTTTATTTTTTCTCTAGTAATTGTCATAGAAAACTACACATTAGAGGCTTTTAAGCTGCGTAAGACCCTGAAAGAAAACAGAGTGTTCTTTGAATCAAGCATGGCTCTAAAAGTGAATCAGCTATTATGTCTGATCAAATTCTTTCCAAACAGATTCAAACTTTAAACTATTGTTAAGCTATAGTGTATGAGTTATTTTATATCTTTAGACCATTTTAGTCATTATTGTAAAAAATAAATGTAGGTATAATAAAGTGAAGATTTAATTTCAGAATCAATATTGCACATTAGATTGAGAGATATTCCTTATTATATTTTAGTTTAAAGACATTTTAATTAAGATTTTTAATTTAACATCTTAAAATTTGATGTGTTAGTTAATTTTTCTTCTCTTGCTCAATGTTACAGATAATAATAGTAATAAAATTAACTGTAATTAACCACGATTTTGTAATTCTAAAAAATTACTAAATGCGTTTATCATAAAATGTTGCTTAAAAAGATAACATTGGACTATTTTATAATTAAGCAACAATATTTTTACCTTCACAACTCAAATTTCAGAAAAGTGTCTAAAATTTTAAACTTAATAGTTGTAAAAGATTATCAAAAACTGTTCAAGTAAATGCCGTTAAACGTTAGGTAAATAAATAATTCACTGGTTAAGGTATCAGACAAGTGCAAATTCTTAAGTTAAGTGTATTATAAAATTAGAATCCTCGTACTTTTGCTTTCTAAAAATACGTTACTTTTGTTTGTACTCTAATTATTTACAAAGTAATAGCAGTTTTTTTGCAAGGATAACAGTGGATAGGCAAATGATTTTAAGTTTTTAAACGTATTTATCTCAAAATCAGACCTTTTCACATTTTGCACCTTTTTAAAACGATATATATCATGTTATTTTTTAAATAATTGTCTACAATTTTTCACCAGTGTTTATGATTATAACACACTCATTTTGAACTACAGACTAAAAGAATAATGTAGAGTTTCATATTTTATGCATGTTTTTTTGGCAAAGACTTGTGCAGGAAATTTTTAAAAATTTACTTTTTTTAACCACATTAATGCTTAACTCAGTATTATATGCACTTAATTTAAAGATAATAGTTTAAAACGTAGATGAAAGCCTTTTAATAAAATACTCAACTTTTTTTTGCGGCATGAATAATAATGATATTATTAATAATGATAATAAAAACGATAATAATGATAATTATAATTATAATAATAATGATAATTATAATTATAATAATAATGATAATAAAAACGATAATAATGATAATTATAATTATAATAATAATGATAATATTAATAATGATAATAATAATGATACTATTTATAATGATAATAATAATGATAATATTCATAATGATAATAATAATAATACTATTCATAGTGATAATAATAACGATAATATAAGTTTTTACACATAATAAAACAATTAAACTTTTTTTTTTTAAATTTGTATTAATATTTTTAAAAAAAAGTTTTCGAAACTAATCGAATAATTTAATGCCTTTATAAATCTTACTAATTATATGTTCATTATCACCAAAAGTATCTGTATCTTCATTGTTTTTAAACGACCATATCATTTGATATTTTTAATCCAAGATGAAAGAATAAAACAGGAAAACGGCAGTTTTTTATTCATAGAAAAATACATATAGAGTGTCAGTCATTAAAGAAGTACAGTAAGATTTAAGCAGCAACTTTTTTTTTCATAAATGAGAAGAGAAAAAAGCTTTATCGCATAAGACTTTGCTAAACTATTTAACGTTACAAGTTTCAATTTGTTAAAAATAAGTTTCTCCCATTGTTTTAATTTAATTTTCCTTTAGTTTTAAGATAAAAGAATTCCGTTTTACACTTGTAATATTTTTAACCCATTGACGGTTCTGCACATAAAGAGTCGTATTTTAACCTGCAATCTTCTCAGCACAGCAAAACCGGTTTTGCCATGTACTTTGACAGAGAAATAGTGTACAGGGGAGAAACATTCTCCCAATTTTGGCCTTTCACGAAACCGCCAGTGGGTTAAATCATCCTTCATTTTATAAATTTTTTTTTTTTTTTTTTAAATACTATATTAATGTTTAATTATCAATAGTTTTTATTGTTTTTAGAACTGTTAAAAACGCTGAAAAAATGTTTTAATATTTCTAAAAGCTTGTTTTTTGAAGAAAAAGAATTATATTATTTATATTTTTAAATTATTGAGAAGCTTAACCTCCACTATTTTATTTTTTTATTTAAAAAATGATCTATTCAATAATTTTTGTTGAAGGTCATTCTTTGTTTTAATTTTTTTTAAGAAACTTATATATTCTTTATATAATTTAAATCTTCATAAGATTTTCAGATCTTTAGGCGTCTTAGTTCTTTCTCCTAATTTCTGAAATATTTTCAAAAACTTTATTTAATGATTTTTATTGACTGAGTGTGAGAAGAAAGTGTGTATAATTTTGCTTATGACCTACTTAGTTATGAATGGGTTTAGTTGATTGCTCGTGGTGCATACAACTAAATATTAAATCGTTACAAAAAATTCGGTAGTTAAGATCTAACACAAAATTTCTGTAATAATACAATACCAATTGTATTCAAATGGACAACTCAAAATATTTTGAAGATTAAAAGAATTTACTGACTTAGAATAAAATAAAAGTAATTTTATATCAAAACTAAATATAGTTCTCGTACCAAATTTTTCTTTCAATCATTTTTTTTCCAAATATTTTTCAATAAAAGAGTAATAAGGTTCGTATAACAATGTTTTGAAAGAAATTTCTACAACCGTTAAAATAGATTTACTAGAAATCGGTCGAATGAAAAAAAAAAGAATGAATCCCACGTGTTTCCAAGATAACGCATTTCAATTTTCAATACGAAATAATTCCCTGTTTCGGATTTCTTCAAGCATATTGGAGACAAATTGAATAAAGTAGATGTTCTAGTCAATCAGAACTCAATAAAATGTAGCAAAATTTTCAATTATCTATGTTAAAAAAATGAATGTATTTTTATTTCGAGTTATATGAATTTATATGTTTTGAGAAACATCTATTTTCGATTTTATAACAAGTTTACTTTTATGAATCCAGTTCCTTGAAAACTTGTCATGAATAAATTGAGTATTTCAGCATAAAGTAATGTTTTTCCATCTAAGAATATTGATTTGAAATAAATAAATTCATATTTATGTAAAAGAGATGCTTAAGTATTTTCAAAACAAAAGTCACTATTATTTGCATCGATTATCATTGTTTTAAGAATAACTTGAAGTACCACCAACTAAATAATGATAAAATAACTTGATGTACCGTCAACTGGGGCCATTTTAAGCCTTTTCTTCAAACTTACGTATACACTAATAAAACAACAAACAAATAAATTAATTAATTATAAAGAAGTAAAAACACTCGTTTACTTTAATAGAAATTTGAAACGATTGGCCATTTGTAATCATTTGTTTGACCATTTTGACACCTCACACAAGCATCTACTAATAAGATGACTTTAGAAATTATTTAAAAAAAGCATTTTACATATTTAAACATAAAAAAGCATATTTTTAGTTCTAAAAAAAACACGGTAAAAACTTTGTTCTTTGTTTTTATGACTTTTGAAGGCTAGACATTTTATTCTCACATTATAACCTGCCATAAGTGAAACACTGAAGTCTCTTCGTCTCATTAGCTTAAGAGGGTTGACTTTCTTCTTGATAGCAGCCCCTCTCCTTAAAAATGAATGCCCTTTTTATCCGGCTTGATTTTTAGGTTATAATTACGAAAACTTTATAAAGGAAGACCATGATCACTAACCACTAACAAGTAGTATTCTGACAACTATCTTATTTTTATCACTGAACTTATTTACTCACAATGGAAAGTGTAGAAGTAAACATGAAACGAATGATTTATAAAGACTCCAGTGCTGGAAATGGTAAAATTTTTAATTTACTCAAAATTATTAAAAACACTCAGATAACGTAGAAACTATATTGCAAGCGTAAAAATACCCACATGGCTTGTTTCGTTCATCCAGTTCAAATATTGATAATTTGTATTTTGGGTAACTCCAAAAAAAAAAACAAAAAAAACAATAAGGACAAAATAGCCTTAGTTGAAAAAGAATTAAAAAGAAAGTACATTTTTTTATAATTTATAACTTAATCACTTTAAAATTCATAGAGTAAATTTTATAAGTTTCCAAATCTAAAAACCTATCAGTAGAAAAAACAATAAAGAAAAAAAAGCTGTAAATAAAATTTTCAGTTAGGTTAGGTTGTTGTTGCTTGTGATGCCACAATAGACATTACATACTTCCTAGCTTTTAAAATTTCTTTTAATTTCCAAAACTTATTTTTTTTCATTATTTTTAGTCAAATCGTAATGAAATTAAACCAGTTATTTAATTTTTGTTATATTTCATAAAAAGCGAACGAAATTTTTTTATTCTTTTCTTATCGATCAATGCAACGACTATCTTTTTATTTCAATACTAATGAAAGACTCATTAATTCATTGTTGTAACTAATCGAAAACAAAAACCTATTCATAACTCTTTATACTTTGATGATAATTCTTCTAAAACTACAATGATGCTACCTGTATGAATACACTAATTGATTGAAATCGATCACCGCCACAACATTGCTTATCCCCCTTGGCTTAGACAAATGAAGCAAAGTCTAGGAGACCATATCGCGCAATTAAATTGAAAACTACTTCCCCCTCATTCAATAGCTGCCCCATAGAGGCATCTATACAATAAAAGTAATAAGAGGTAGAAACAATGATGGGACAGCGTAAGTTTTCTTGTGACCAGTCTTAAGTCTAGATAAAGTAGTCTGAGCAAGTCTCAGACACAATCACCGCAATGACAGTCCAGGGGACTCAGCGTTATATTTGGGCTACGTCCTCTAAGATATTTCGGTTATTCCTCTAGTAAACAGTTCCACGCCTTACACAAATAATATATAACTGAAATGTTTTAAATCGGGCAAGACTGCTTGGCTGGTAGGACGATGGAGTCGTGTTTGTGCGAACAGGAGTTCGATTTCCACAGCAGAAGAAAGCCCGTGTATTAAATAGTAATTGGTAAAAGTTAAATCAGTCAGGCATATGTGTGGTTGAAATCGTATTGTTGGCGATTGAAATGCAATTTCTATCTTAAATTCAGGCTTGCTGATGTTGGCAAGTAGCAATAGAAACAACGACAACAACGTGCTTTATAAAGTAATGTTTGTTGTTCTCTACACCAGAAATTTATTTCTATATTTTTATCAAAATTGTAAAATGCAAATGAAATTATAATTTATGTTAATATTAAATTAAACTATGCAACAATTATTGAACTATTATATATGATTAACGCTGGAGAGACTGAAACTTAGTATATACCTATATTGCCCCAAAGCAGTCAAAATGACTGCATTGTGAAAGAATAACTAACGTGTAAAGAAATTTGTTTAAAATTAATTTTTAATATTTTTTATATTATTTACGGTCATGCAACAAGTTATTGATAAGAATTAACAATAAAAAAAAATTACTTCACTTGGAAAAAAAAAATGTTTTCATTATTTGTACATTTAAAGCAAAGAAGAATGGAAATCTTTTTATGCGTACATCTTCCGCAAACATACTTTTGACATTTTTCACATGCATTTTTTGTTTTGTTATTTTGGCAAAGTCGTACTTGACAAAGTTTTCATTTGTTAGAATATGTTGTATTTGATGATGTTGCAGTTGATCTTCGTGAGTCTTCATGCTCTGATGAATTGTTCTGTCTTGCAGCTCTGTGTAATAGGTAGAAAGCTCTTCTGCTAATTCTTTTAATACTGTTTTCATTGTATAATAACTGTTGTATAATAAATAATAACTGTTTTCATTGTATTTGTATTCTTGTCGCTTCTTGGTAAAGAATCCAAGCACTTATAGCAGCCACATCTAAAATATTGAAAAGTATTTGGAGGGGCCATATACGAGAACTAGAAATAGAGTTTGCTGTATATTTTCTGACCATTTGATCCTTCATATCAACACTTAATTTTGTTTTGTTTCCGGTAACAATTTTTTATAACTTTTATCAATTTTCAAAATTTTTATGCCTGGAACTTAGAACACCTTATTGCTTTCATATATTGTGAGGACACAATTTTGTGATTGATATAGGGGAGTGGAAAAACGAGACATGTTATCATTCGTTTTTTTGGCTGCTTTGGGTAGTTTTCTTTTATTTCCACTAATAGTTCCAGCTAGTATTGCTTTTTGTTTGGCCAATAATTTCGTCGCGAGTGACATGCTAGTGAAAAAGTTATCGGTCGTGATATTCCTTCCGCAGCTTGTATATGGCTCGACAAGTTTCAGAACAACGTCTTCACCGAGACGATAGTCGTTGTTCATCTTTCCCCAAGTAAGGAACATCATTCAAAACGTACTTGCTACTAACATCTCATGCAAGCCAGAATTTGATGCCAAATTTGTTAGGTTTATTAGGCATATACTGTATAAACTTGCACCTGGCTTTTGTCAGAAATAATTGCTCGCCAACTGTTATATTTTGCACTGGTTGATAGCAAGCTTGACTATTTTCAATGAAATTGCCCCATATTTCCAAGACCAAGGTAAATTTATTTGTCTGGAGGCGTCTACTTCTTTCGGTTCTTTTATCAAAACGAATACATCGTAGGATTTGCTTGAACTTATCTCTGGGCATACTTATTCTAAAAAATTCAAGACCCCACTTTGCTGACCATAAATAACTCAGTTTTAAATTTTTTACCACGCAGGCTCCACGGGCATATGAAATCCCAATAAATGCACGTATTTCCGTTAATGTTGTTTTCCAATCGTTCCCAAAAATTCGGCGGCCTTCTTCTGTGCATTTTTTAATATGTTCGATAATATAGCTATCTATTATCAACGAGAATGCACTGACAAGATTATCTGCCATAATGTTCCTTTTTGCGCAACCAGTTGGCCGTTTCACACCGTTGAAAACACAAGTAGATGGTAACCTTCCAGGAATACCACCTTCGTCATATTTTAACCACACAGTACCATCGGCAGCTATTTCGGTCTCCTGAAAGGTGTTTTCCGTTTCTGTATCAGAGTCTAAACTACTTAGCACCCTACACCCTTTCCTGGGCACATTGATGACACTTTCATTTTCATCGTTGGAGATCACCTCTTCATCGCTATTTTTATCCTCAGATGTCTCACTTTGAAAATAATCCGATTCATTTTCAGATGATAGTTCCCAATTTGTCGCATCTGATTCTATATCGGAACACTCTTCACCTATGTTCTTTAGCTTTTCCAATAACTCTCTTCTATTCGACATTTCTTTCATGAATTTAAGGAGCAAAGGAAATCAACTAAACAACGTGTTAGAACTACTGTCACTGCATAAAACAGTCTCATCCAAAGTCGATACGTGCGCAGCTCGCGGTTCTCCTGCTCGGCCAAAGCGTGTCGATTACAGTATGTAATCCTACAGTCAGTGATCCTCCTTCCCCTCTGAACTACGTTATAGCGCGTTCAAGGGGAACGAGGCCTGTGGGCAGGCCTGTCATAAAGATTCGAATAACAAGTACTACTTTAGTTATTGAACAACTGCAACTTAGCAAGTATATTTTATTTCATTTTATAACCGTCGCTGAACAGCCAACCCAATTTTGGGTTTACTACTACTAATGTTCAACTCCGTAGCCTTGTAATTTTGAACCAATCCAGAAGACAAGGAAACTTTTGGATCAGCACCCCCAGATGTTTGATTTTTTATGCATCAGACACCATTTACTACACGGGGAGTCATAGGCAGGCGAGGATCGAAACCACGACCCCTTGGACTTGGGCCCAGTGCCCTACCAACCAGGCTATCCCAGCCCAACTTATCAACTATATGCCAAAATCAACAATTTATCATAAACGTGCTTGCTATCATGTGACGGTAATCAAAAAACTATAAACTGTTAAACCACTCCAAAGCCGAACTGGCCATATAAGAAATTTACTCCATTCAATAATTAAAGTCATTTGATTATTTAAAATTTCCCAAGTAGTTAAAATAACTGCTTTTAGGCAATACAGGTATCACGCATATATTTTCATCGAAAATGTAGGAGGGGGAGACAACTACAATGATTAATAAATGCATTTATATGTTGTACAAAAAGTCACAAAATTCTAAGAAGGTGTTTCATTCTATAAATTGTTTTTCTAATTGAAATTGGAAAGCAGTCAAAATGACTTCCTTAGGCAATTTAATGTTAAAAATAACTAAGATGAGATTAAAAAATTTTAAACAGAAATAATTTTCAGAAAACAGAAAACTGTGAACTCAATGGTTCGCATCTTTTCGTTCATTTTATTAATTCAGCAAAGAAGAAAAAATTTAAATTTGGGAAAGATTTCACATTTTGCACAACTTTTCTTTAGTTAAAATGCTAACTTCGCCATCATCATTCTATGAACTACTAGCTAGGTAATGAGTTTAATTATTAAAAAAAAATACACTTAGAGGGAAAATACGTAAACAGTATATTTCAGCTATGTAGAACTTTTACTATTGTGATATACGTCTATTCTTACTATTATAAAATTATCCTAATTTGTTTTTTTTTTCTTTTTCAGTTATCTTTTTAGTTTTGTTTTGTTACATTAGTTTTATTTTTTTGTTAGTCAGATTTCTAGCTTTCTCTTTTACTTATAAAAAGAAAAAAAGCGTTTATTTAAAAGCCTTACCTCTTAAAAATACACATAGAAATTATTTCTTAATTTTGGCAACAAAAAAAATTAAAAATAGTTGCTTTATAAGTAGTTTTGATTTTGTTACATTTCACATACCCTTACATTTTGGTTTTATGCAGATTCCAGTTTATGTAAAATAAAATAAAATAATGATAATTAGTTTAGTTAACAAAAATTTCTCCTTTAGACAAAATTCCACGTTTCATAGACATCGTCTTTGTGTTTATCATTGTAGTCTATTTATGCGGTTTCAAACACACACAAAAAAAACTGGTTTTTGGTTTGATATTTTAACACGTTGTTGATATTTTTGATATTTGATATTTTAACACGTTTAAGAACTTCATTCTTAACCATTTTAACTGAATTTATTATTTTTGATATATGCATATTCAAATATATAAGCATTTGTATAAGATGGTTGAAATTTTAAAAGTTAAAAGTTATATTCAAATTTATAACTTATATAAAATCTGTGCTTTCAATATAAATTAGATAAAACTTTTTAAATTTGGTTTAAATTCTAAAAACTTTGTAAAAAGTTAAATACATGTATAGCATGATAATAATTGGGCTCAACCGGACAAGAAATATGACTATATTACTTACTCAAATTTAGAGTATCAATTCAAATTTGTCACTCAAAGTTAGACCTGACAAAAGTATTATTTGTAATAGAATTTTGTCAATCTGAGGTAAAAGACACCATCAAAAGAATGTAATTTGTGGGGAGAACAGATTTTAGTATCTTTTACCTCTCGAGGAATTTGGAGATGGTGCTTTCTCAAACTGTCTACTTCACCATTTATTATGACAGGACATTTTGTCCTATACTATTAGATAGAGTAAAAAAGCTACAACATGGACGTGATATAAACTCAGTTTTAGAAACAAATGGACACGGTGTCCTTTACATCAAAAATACGGAATTTAGTTTAAAATGCTTTGAACTCGTAGATAAGTTTTAAAATATTGTTATAAATCTTGTAAAAAGGGAAAATAATTCAAAACAAAATCATATACTTAAACATTACTTACTACAAAAAGTGAATATTATAAGAATTTTTTCGCTAAGTCAAAGAAATTATTTTTTAAAAAAAATAAGTATTTATTTTTGTGCTAAACTAAACATTGGTGGATTTAAGAAGATTTGTTTTTCTTTGAAAAAAAAAAAAAGGTGAAAGGTACCCATTCTCATTGAGCCGGTACTTTTTACCAGGACATGTTACGGAACAAAATTTCTGTATAACAGTAGATATTACTTTTATTATTTTTTCAATAGAAATTATTGCAAAATATATGAATTACTTTCATTAAATAAATATTATTGTTGATGTCAAGGTTTAATATTTTACGGTAAAAATGAATTTTACGGTAAAGTTAATTTTACGGATGATACACCTGATTGCTGCTACTAACAATACCGTAATTTGAATATGGAATTTTTTACAGTATAGGAGATCATAAAATCGTAGAAAAGTTCTTTTTAAGCAAGTATTCTAAGGTTGGAAGAAGAAATTCTAACTTATTAATAAATAAAATATTAAATAACCTGAAAAAAACATTAATAATAAAAAAAGTAGAAAAATCTCCCTTGCTTTAATAATTTTGGGACACTTGAAAGGTTTTCTTTGTCATGGTTTTCTTTGGGACCCTTGAAAGGTTTCTTTCCTTGAAAGGTTTGACTACTTTGTCAGCCTCTGCCACGGCTTTTCTGACCCTGCGTAATCTCTCCTAACATAGGAACTATATTCCAGTTCTTCCAAGTAGTAAACGCTAAAATGTAGATCGTGTATTTTGAATATTAGAAATCATAGCGAGTCCGAATATTTGAGTCAGGAGAGCGAATGAAAGTTTCGTCCCCTTACTGTTATTGTTGTCCCACTTGTTGCGATTTTAGTCATGCGTTTAAAAATAATTGTTCAATTTAAAAATAAGTTTTCACCTATTGATAGAAATCGTTTTTCCAATGATAGTTTCACGCAAAAAAATATTTTTCAATTTTTATTCATTATTTTTAATTTATTGTACCAAAATTTGTGAGCCATAAAATTTTACACCTTATTAATTTATGCAATTTTTATACTGAAATCTCAAGTTTCAATTGTTTTTATTAAATAGAAGCCAATAAAATTTAATTAATTATTTTTATAAATAGAATTTGGCAAGCAGGAAAAAATATTTAAATGGAGCGATGAATGCCTAAATGTAGTTAACTTACTAAGACTTAACTTACTCAAGCCTTTTTGATATTTTTTGTTATTTTGATGCATTATTGTTTTCTTTTTTCAGTTATAAAATACAATATTTTTTTTTAAAAGTCATCTGTTAATTTACACCTAATTTAGTAAAGAGATTTGAATAAAATACTATATTTTTAAAATGACAAGTTTTATAAAAACATGTTTCTTATTAATTTTGTTTATGCATCTATTTTTTTAAATTTTATTTCTTAGTTGATTTTTCGATAATTGATAAGATTTCAATAATATACATACGTTTGCATAGATTTGGAATAAGATATATCTCAATTTCTTCAATATATATTTTGTAATTACAAAGCAATGACAACTTAAGATATAAATTTTATAAAAAAGTTTCATTATATTTCTTGTGCCAAACTCTTGTTACATCAGCAATTATTATTAAAAATAGTGTTGATGTTTTAAAAATCAATACAAAGAGTGGGGAGATGCCAACTTATTGAACTGTCGAATACGAAGTCAAAATTTTTAAGTATCTTATATCAGTATCTGACGAATCGTCTCTACGTCACAAGTTTAAAATTGAAATACCTGGCCACGGGTGATTCACAGAATTCTTCAACTAATTATTTTATTATATTTCTAAACGTTTCTATTTCTCTTTCTTTATTCGATCACGTAGATTGTTTTAGATAACATACTAATCTACTTTGTTTCATTGGTATTTGAGGTTTTTATTTAAATTAACACTCATTCTAAATAATCGCGAAGTCTCAGAACTATAGTAAGTTAGCTGAGAAGAATTAAAAAAAAAATAATAATAAAATTTTGCTATATAAAACTGTTTGGACCCAAATAGTCTGATTGATCATCTTAATTCAGAACACCTCTTTGCTCAAAATGTATTGTTTCTTATTTGTGAAAAGTTTACATATTGGTGTAACTCAAAAAACTACAGCTTTTTACATTGTTTCAGAAATGAACAAATTCGAAATACAAAACTATTTTGATGTTTCATTTATCTTCAATCGCTAACTTTCAGAAAGCTTCTTCTTTGAAAAAAGATGATGATAAAACAATTTACTTAGTAAAATTTGTTAAAATTATTATTTAACTTAAGCAAAATTCCCAAGATATTATTGCAGTATAATTTGTGATCAAAAATGCATTATTTTGTAAAACAGCAAATGTTAAAAAGAGAAAATTGTAAAAAGAGACCAAAGCCATTCGATTTTTGAAATAATTTAGGTTTTTTTCTAATTTAGGGTTTTTATTAGGGTTTATTAAATTTAGAGTTTTTTTCTACAAAAACCAGAAATACTGAGGCATTTTTGAATTACAAGTTATTTTATAGTTGCAATAGGTATGTAAATATGCACCTATTTTGGTAGAAAAACCTATTTTGATAAAATAAAACAAATAATGCAGCTAGAAGGTTAACATACTTATTAAGGAAATTATGAATAAAATATTTTCTTATACTTTGTTATAAGTGGAAAAGAATGCTACTGTTGCAAGAAACCTTATTTTTTGAAAGTAAAAGCGAGAAACAATTTAGCTATTATTATTTATTTAAGCTTATCCCATTAATTTGTTGATAGCAAATATAAGGAAATGGATTGGACGACCAGTTTACTATATTATAGATGCATTAAATATTATAGCCGGAATAATTTTAAGAAAATAAGAAAAAAATACAAGGTGAACTATATTGAAGTACCTTCTTAAGTATACCTTAAAGTATATCTAAAATAAAGTTTGGAATCGTAAATAAAGAAATAACAAAAACATTTGCAATCAATTTCAAGTAAGTTACCTTTTCTGAAATAACTTGCAACTATTTAATTTTGATTCCTGGGTCTAGAAGACATGTCATTCTTTCATTCGACCTTTGAAATTTTATTTATAATGGGGATATTTTGATATCTTCAAAAATGTTTTAAATTTATCAGTAAAAAAATTACACTGCATTGATTTTTTAGAAAGTTGTGACTAATTATTATTTTTCAATTTAATTTCCTATGCAATTATTTTACGTTAGACTAGCTTTAATATTGCTTGAAGTAATTTAATATACTTTGTTACTAAATGAATAATTCCAATAAACTAAAGCGAGATGACGTTTCATAACGTTTCAAGTCTCTGCTGGTCTTGGCTGTATGGCTATAGTGCTTCCTTTATCATCATGCCAACCAGTAATCCCATCGATTGTGAAGTTCATTCAGTCATTCGGTTTTAAAGTTGAAAAAACGTTCCTTCTGCCCCAATTCACTGGCAGCTTATCAAAGTTAATGAAGATGTAATGAATGATGAAAATGCGTGTAAAGGTTTTTTGCTTTTTAATGAAGGAAGAACAAATGTTCATAAAAACGATCTGGACGTCCCAGGGACATGAATGGGTACTACAGGATAACCCACCATACAGCCCTGGCATAGCACCATCACATTTTAATCTGTTTCCAAAACTTAACGAATTTCTTCGCTTGGAAAATGAGGGCATGTTGAAGGAAACTCTTATGTTCTTGTTTAATGGTGAAGCGGTGAAGTTCTGGATGATGAGATTCTAAAACTGGGGCCACACTTGACAAATGATTAAATGTTAATTGTGACTATATTTAAAATTGAATAAATGTTCATAATTTAATTTGTGATAAAATTTTGTTCATTAATAAAATTACTTTTACTCCATTACAAAACGGTTATTACTTAAAAATTGACCTAAAAATATTTTTTAAATAAAAAAAAAAAATTTTTTTATCACTCTAAGTAATTTCTTTATAATGAATAATCTTGGATAAATATTATCTAAGACAAATAACCGCAGACTAAAGTATTTAATCTTATTTTTTATTGAATCCAAATGTCTTATATAAGAACAACTTTTTTATACATTTTTAAAAAAATATATATATCTTTAAGAAGACGTGATAATTAGAGTTATAATTTTCTTACCAATAAGAAAGAAAGCAAAAACAAGTAACATCGTTGAAAGAATTTCTGGACATTTTTCTCTCTTAATTTGATTCCAGAAAAAACGAAACATGTACATTTTTTCTAGATTTTTTTGTAATGTTTTATCATGCCACTGTCAAGCTTTCTGCATTGTTGTATCCTTATTATTTGTGATCAAACATAATTGGTTGTAAGTACTAAAGAAAAGTGATTTTTTGTCATGAAATTTAACCACGACTTTTGTGCGCAGATTTAATCACGACAAATAATAAAACATATTACTAAACATTAAAAAATATGAAAGAAAATTGGAACCTGCCAGTTTTTTTAGATGTTACATTTAATTTATTTTTATAATCTTCCTCTTATTATTAAGGGATTAAAAACTCTCTTTAGTCATTTTGAACTCAAATGACATTCAATGTTCAATGAGAATATTATAATTTATTTATAATGATTTTAATTAATTAAATCTAGGAATTGAAGTATTTCACATAATTTTAAGAATCTTTAAGCAATTTTTAAAACAAATCATGCATTATAGGCTTATTGAACATGGCTTAGTTAAACACTTTTATATACAATATTCAAAAGGTTATATTATTGTTATTTGACTTGTTTACCCAAATAAGTATGAAAAAAGGCAAATCATAAAAAAATTCGAATTAAATTATAATTTCATACGCCTACACAATTTGTTTGAGGGACAATTTAGCTTAGTTTCACATAAGAAGAAAACCCGTGATATCGTATATTTTTAAGACTTTGCATATTTTTTTAAATATTTAAAATTTACAAATTGAGATGGATCTATAAGAAACATTAATTATATTATAGTTTTTAGGCAAATTAAAATGATTAAACAATTGTTTTAACAATTTTTTTAATTAATGGTATTATCAGTGAAATTTTTATAATTTGAATTTCTGTTTGACTTTTTACTTCTTGTGTATCTAATGCAGTCCATCTATCTCATCCTAGGATATCTTCTGTAGGTTAAAAATGTAGCAAAATGTATAAAGTTTCCAAAGTTATAATTTTTTTTGAAGAAAACAAATCATTTAATCAAAAGGAAATTAAGGGTAGTTATGAATTATCAATGAAAATCGTTAAACCCTTAAAAATTTTTATTCTTTTACTAGTCGCTGTAACTTGTCACTGAAAATATGATAGTAGTATTTTTTCCTGTGTATATTTCTTATCTTTTTAATTTTGCATTCTATTTTTGTGTATACATTTCTTCCTATTGCAATAATATAATCACAACTATTATTATATTGGTATATATTTTTTTAAAAATACAATTTTGCTATGAGGACACATGAGCATATTTTTTCGCTAAATTAGAAATAATGATATACTTTAAAATATGAGAAAAAAAAAACTTATAAAAGTTTTTTCTTATAAGCCTTTACTTTAAGTTATAACTAGTAATTATTAAGCAGTAATAAAAACTTAGTACTAGTGCTAATTATTTGCTTTGATTACTACAATTTTTTTATGTTTTCATTACTAATGTTTAATTAATAATTAAAAGCTAACAATCTTAATTTTTTAGTTTAAACTTTTAATCTTCTCCTCAATATATTTGTAAGATAATTTTTTTTATCAAATATGAAAAATGCATTCTGTTCAAGAAACTAAAATGTTAACTAAATTTACTTTATTCTTTTAAAATTATGTAAATTTGATGTATTCGATAGTTAGACGGGGATCATAATTATGTGACAATTGGGAAACAAGCTCCATTTCATTCTTCATATTAATTGCTTGGGGATTCATTAGCATAAATTTTCTTCGATAGCATAGAATTTCTAAATAAATTGCCTGCCTTAAGTGTCTAGCTCAAATTTCATGTTTAATAGGTGCTTAAAGATTTTCATTTAGATACTTTAGTCATTTTTAGTTTACAGTATAGTAAGCATATATTTAGTTTGAAATTTATGAATAAAATTTTTTTTTTTTTTTTTTGAGCTCTGTAATTGGAACAAAAATTTTTCACTGCTCATTTCAAATACAAAATAACATATAATATTTTAAAAGAAAGAGTAACGTTTTATTCATGGTAGAAATTTTGTAATGTCAGAGCGTTGTTTAAACATTTTGAGGTTTCCTGGTTTCGATCTGATTCTTGCTCAAAGCAAGTATCTTTTCAAAAAGTTTTCATTTTACTTGAAAATAATTTCAGTTTCCCTCATTTTTTTTAATAACTTGAATTTTATATTACATTTCAAATTGAACATTTTATATTACATTTAAAATTAGAACTGTTTTGGTAAATCACCATGGCACATCGAACATAAGTAACTATCCTATTCAGTGGGTTGAGTTCCTGCGAGCTAAGAGACCAAGCAACAAGTCAACCACAACAGTATACTATTATGCAACTTAGACAGGAAAGGAAAGCCTATGTTCCATTTCAATTATTAATGAACTGACAGATACTCTCATCTAACCTATTTTGTTAAAGCAATGGAGTTAGCTTATTTTGTTAATCATCTAGCTTATTTTGTTAATCATCTAGCTTATTTTGTTAATCATCTAGCTTATTTTGTTAAAGCACCTTCCATAACAACACTGAATGGAATTGTTTTAAGAAAGTTAATTTTAAATGTCTTGCTTTTTTTTACTCTTTAAAACCTAAAATATTGTTATGGATCTTTTTCCCAAGTCTGGCAATAGTTTTTGTTTATTAATTATTATCAAAAACTATTTAGATTAGCCAATCATTGACTTTTCTATACTGTTCTTTTTCTGTTCAAACACTTTTTTTTGGATATTGCTTCACAACGCATTTCACGCTGCTTCCGTTATGTTTTTATACATAATTATTTATAAGCTTCTTTGTAGCATTTCGTAAGATGTCTTCTTGAAAGGATAACGTCGAGTGACGATCTCACGCGAGGACTCATAATAATGGAGAAACGTTCTGACTAAAATAAAAATAAAAAGAGATATAAAAAAAAAGAATGGTTAGATGATGTTAGAACTAAAGTAAGGTAAAAATGCCATATACTTACATGATGAGTTTATAAAAGAAATATATCCCTGATCAGCAATATGTTTTGCACCCTTTATATTCGATAGAACCCGGTATATTCTTTTAGTATGATTTCCCATTTAAAAAAAATGGTTAATGCGGCAGAATATGGAAATAAAAATTTTACATTTTTAGTTGCTGCATCGAATGGCAATGAAACACCAAATATATTTTCAGTTTATTTTTAATCCATGATTTTTTAAATACTTATGAGATTTTAAAAATAAATTTTACGGAAAAACTGCGAAGAGCGTTAGTGGTGATTTCATAAGTAATTAATCTTCTCGAAGAGTTTTACTTCTTGAAAGTAAGGAGAAATAATAAAAATTTTAATCAAGCGAAAAAAAGAAAAATAAATATCTTTCTCAAATTTTATAAGCAAGATATTTTATATAAATATTAGTTGGTAAATGTCGAAATGATATAAAAAAAAAATTTTTTTGTTCCATGCGCTATCGGTTTTAGTATAAGTTTTCAGTATTTTCATATTTTTTGTCATGATAATTTTTATATAAATTAGTTCATAAGACCATTTTAGAAGAGATATTGATTTAAAAAGAGCTATGTATGTTAAAGAATAAAATATTAGTAAATGCCAGATAACTAAAATTACAGGTTAATGATGTTCAAACTATTTAAAAAAAATATTTATTCAATTATGCTGAAAATGTTTTATTAAAGATTGTCTTTTGCATTTTGTTATGACCGTTGTTAGAATTAAACAGTTTCAGTTTTATATCTCTCGTATTTGATAGAAATAGGATGATTTTTTTGAAATACTTAACTTAAGAATTTTTCATATTTGACTTATGAATTTTTTTCTAATCAATTTTTAATCAATTTTTTCTTTTAGTATTATACTTCTATTAGTAATATTTATGTTATTTAGGTAAAATAATTAAAAAGAGTCTTAAGACACTAATTTGTCATTGAGCTATATTTTTATTTATTTATTTATTTATTTTTTTGCTATAGACAATTCATTTACTTAAATTACATTGCATTTACGGTTGAGCTGTATAATCTACTCCAGTATTTGTGCCTTTATACTGTGCATAAAACTCAACTCAACTCAAAAAACTTAAGCTAACTTTTATTTTTTTCATATCTCCCTACCCATATCAATGCACTTTATCGATTACTAATAGAAGTGTAGTAATGATCGTCTTCGTTTTTTCAATTTTTTATCTTTTATATTCTTAACAGACATTTTATGAGCTTAATTAGAGCAATCCATGCCATGTTTGGCATAGTATAATCGATTCTAACACTTATGCAATTAAATTATACATGCAATTAAAAAGAATCATACAATCATAGTATAGTGATCTTTTTCCTTTTTCCTGGCATTTGTCTTGGATTAAAACACTCTTTTAGTTATTTGAATTCAATGTTGCTGTATCAGTAATGAATGTACAATATGATTAAGTCAAGAATAAGTTTTAACTAATAAACTAACTTTAAGCATGTAGAAAATTTTAACTCAGTTTAAGCATAAATTTGATCAAAACATAAATTTGAGAGCATAATAACTAGTTTGATAACTTATAACTAATAATAATTAATTGGAGAGGATAACAGTCTAACTAGATTGAGAACTAGATTGCTCAAGATTGTGGAACTGAAAATAAATTACCCGCGTGACTTAAACTTGAAACCCATATTTACTGAAGATAAGAATTCAGTTTCTAGTAGCAATCACAAAATTATGTAGAACTAAAATCTTAATTTTATTTCAATAAATTATTATATTGCGAGGCTAGAGAGAAATTAATCAATGCTGTTAAATTAAATATAAATCTTGTACCTTTAGAGAAGGATGATAAGGACATATATCTTTAACAGATCTTAGGAAGAATAAACATTCAGTGATTTAGTCCCAGCTGTGACTTTCCCATGTTTATACAACAGAAAGCCTCGTATTATCTCGCCGCTAGTGTGATATATTGATTTTCTAATTTTCTCATGGTATAAAAATAGTTTTTGATTTTGTTTGAAAGGCTAATATCTCAAATTTGAGTTGGAAAATTCATTAAATTTAGTTTTATTTATTAATTTTTGTTTTAATTATTAATTTTTGTTTTATTTACTTGTTTTAATATCTAAAACTCGTATCACTGATGTGTTTTCTATTATGTGTAGGAAGTTAGATGAAGCTCTAAGAGATGACCATGAGCTTAGTTTTTTTTAAATTTTTTTTAGCAGTCATCGTTGAACAGCCGGTCCTTTTTTGAGTTCACGACTACCAAAGTTCAACTCTTTAGCTTATAATTTTGATTCAAGTTAATAATTTGATATAAGTATTGGGAGGAATTTTGCCTTCGTGGAGGACTCTTTGATGGAACTAACCCGTATTCGCGTTACACGGAGAGAGAAGGCGAAAAATTCTCCCGGTTAGCCTCACAGCAAGGGGATTCTAACCCATGATCCGTCAACCATTGAGGATCTACGTCAGCATTGTGGTCGGTGCTATCCGGGTGCAGAATTGGTATCAATAAACTATCACTAGGATTTGAGCCGGGGTCAACTTATTAGGAGGCGGGAGCTGCATTCCCTGAGACACCGCGGCCCCATATGCTTAGTAGTAAATTAAATGAATATTTTTCTATATGTGTAGCTAAATTAAAGATATAATTATATGAGAATGGTCCGAATAGTTTTGTTTGGCACACTAACAAGAATCCGCAATACAGTGCTGAAAAGTTTATGATAGCGTATGCCTATTACAAGGAAATAAAATGGTGCTAGAAAACTGAGTATTACTTTAGAAACTGGAAAAGATCGTTTTAACTTTATGTCAGTTTTACTTGGTAGAAAGTAAATAATTCTTTCAGTAAGTGCGTTGTATCTAGGCGTGTTCTATTGAAATATGTTATCCTCATGTACTGAAGCATTAGCAATTGAATCATATATTTATATGTATGTATATATATATTTTTTTACAATGCAAGAGAATTCAATATTCAAAAAGAAGTGTTTAAGTGTTTTCTTTATAAAGACTTGAAAATTGTACATTTCAATTAAACTACTGATTGTAGATGTAGGATTAAAATATCATATTTTGGACTAAAGTGGAGGTTTTCCATTGAATAAATTATATATATCCAACTTTGTCATTAATCTTTGAAACTGTGAGAACTTCACCAGTAGTGATCATTAAAAGTCAAAAATATATGTTATTTTATTCTGGAGTTAAAAGACGCTCGTTATTAATTTTTGGACGTTAACTAATTAAAACTAGTTAACCTCCACTTCATTGGCACTAACTCAGCTATTTGACAATCAGCCAAATAATGATTTTCTCTTAATAATCAGAGGTTATTGCCTCGTCAACATTATTTAATGAAATTTTTGAATCAAGAGTCACAGCGGGGCTTTGGGCCATTTTCGGCTCCATATATATTTTAAATATATCTGATTTACATATTATTTAAAAAGAAGAAAAATTAATCTGAACTATCTCCCAAAGGGTCTAGCAGGAAATATGCTGTTTATTTAAAAACAAAAATGTATGGACGATGTGTTGTTTCTGTCCATTCCCAAGGAAAATCAGATACATTACTTTGTTTAACCGAAAGAAATCATAAAAACGATGCCATGTAGTTAAACTGTAATGTTAAATTTAATATCTCAAATTTAAAAGCGGCTATTCTGTATAATAATCAAGACAAAAATTCTATTTTAAAAAAGTTGTTGATTAAATGTTTATAAAATTTTATTTACGAAGTAAATGCAAACGAAAGATAAACAAGTTAACAAACGAAATAAGAAGAAATCAGTTCAAAAAGTTACATGCATTCTTAACAATCCTCTTCGCGCCTGCTCGAACATAAAGAACTAAAATCTCTTTATTAAGACACGCCTAACCTGAGCTAGTCCACTTGCCTCCTCACCATCCACCTAGTTTTCCTTTACTCTGATCTTGGTGCATGTATCTTTGCCAAATAAGTCTCAACCTTCATCTCTCACGTTTTTCTTCCGTTGCTCAAATAAGGGCAATGTTAATAGAGCTATCCCGTTTTAGACGAATAATATGACAAAAAAAAAATAGTTATAAATAAATAAAATTAAAATACGATTCACTACAAAATGAAGAAAATTGTAGCACAGGTTACCCATTAGCAAATTGACTGTTGTCTATTTTTTTTTTTAAATCATAAACTTTTTTATTAGAATTTTTAGTGTGTTTTCATCTTGGACATCTTTAAATTTTCATCCTGAACTGCTCAGTACACAATTTATGGGAACTCTCTGGTCCCATATCTCAAAAATGCTCACCGGCATATTGCATAACAATATTAAAAGTGAAAAAGAGAATTCTTAAACAATTATCAAACAGCAGCGGTCTTCATATCAACGTGTGCGCTTTGTTTACAATTACTCCGGATTATTATAGTTGAAAAGTGCGGACGCCATGAAATCCAAACCAAGACCCATTTTGCCAAAGGGTAACAAAAAAAAACAGCTAAAATAGTACAAATCACATAAATAGCGATATAAAAATTAGAATTAGGTTAAATAAATTACAATTATTTGTAGCAACACAGTTAATAAATAATTATTTGGGTAATATTAGATAAAAATTAAACATATTTACGGAATACTTTAGTTTCTAAGAATTTTTATCGGCTGTAGCACTATGTGTTAAACTTATTATTACACTATATGTTTTTTTAATCAATTTAAAATCATTTGGGCTCATAGTATTTTGCTATTAGAATTGTTAGTTTCATAATTTTTACTGAAAAAGCATTTTTGTGTTGTTGCTACAATAGGTTTTTCAAATCTAAACATTTATTCTGTTGTTTACTGAAATTGCTTATTGTAAGAAGTTGATGCATTTGGACATTAAAACTGTTTCAAAACGCTTTTGGAACCCCTAGGTAATGACCATTCTTGAAATGAGGCCTAAAGTCGAACATTATGTATTCTCATCTACGCTTAGTTACGAAGTTTCGATTGATTATTTGAGAGTGCGGAAAACATCAAGCTTAGGAAAAGAGATTTATATTAGAATTTATTTTGTCTTATAGAATTTTAAGATGGCATTTCATAACTTGCACAATGGGATTTAAAGTAATTATTTAATCATGTGTAATTATTCTTAAATAAATCATTTTAAAATTGTAAAGATTTCAGTTAATATTTTACTTAACACAATTGTTATACCCTGCTTTTATTTTCAACATTATTGAGTAACATAAAATATCTATGAAAATTCAACTAAAATAAGTACTCTTCAGTAAAAGGAAAGAAAAACTCAATTTACAAAACATAATGATGAAATAGTTACCTGACCCAGGGATGTTTTTCGAATGTTCAGTATTTAAGCAAAAACACATGCTATTCTTAAAACTGTTGCTTATTTGCAAAAGTTATTGATTGCTGGTTTTAAGTTTTTTGATACATTTTTCAGTTATCTAATTGTATGCGTGTCTTATATTTGTGAAGTAAAAATGTCAACTTGAAAAAAAAAGCTACTGACGTGATGAAAAAAATTTAAAATAAAATAATCAATTAAATAAATAATAATTGAAATAAAATGAAATAATTGAAAAATAATCTCCCATCATATTTTTTGAACATTTGAGAGGTTACACCATCAATGTTTAGAGACCTTAAAAATATGAAAACATTCAGGGATATTAATTGATTTGAATAAGTTTATTCTAAGTCGAAAAATCTCAACAATTTGGGGATTTATTTTTAGAAAATGTAAGTATTATCTATTTAAAATGTATTCTATTTTTCAATTTTCAAGCCAAAATAAGTCTTTTCATCAATGTAGTATGTATGATTGAAAACAGATCAAACTGATTTTATTTTTCTAGGTAAAATATCTATTTTACGACATAATTTCTTTAAAAAAAATCAGAAATAAGAGTTCTCTCAAAATAATTTTCTAATTTCTATATAGTTAAACATTTAAAGTATATACAGTTCAAAATTGAAACTTCGTTGTTCCGGCACTCAAACTGGTTTTAATTTGCTTGGCTCTTGGCAAAAAAGTATCGAAAAATATTTAAGTCACTTTTATTAGTACAAATTTAAAATTAAATTTCGATCATTATGATGAGAAAAAAGATTTTTTTTGAAGTAATTAACTAATTTTAGAAGTGCAGTAAAAATATATAAGTTATACTTTCACGTTTTACGTTTAATAAGTTTAGTTATACGTTTAATAAGTTATACTTTCAATATTTTGTTAATTGTAAATTAAAAAAAAACATGCATAAACTGAAAAAAGAAGCTTGATACACAAATAAAACGTAAAGATTAAAAAATATAATAGGTCCTTTTATTTGAATTGCATCCTGATTTTAAGATGTTTTCAGATGTAAGTTAATTTATTATTTAGGTCATATTTTGAGTGCCAATTTATACGAAATGTTTTTCATTCGAACAATTTATTTTACTTTCAGAATAAAAATGGTAAACAAATATTTAGTGAAGGTGCTTAAAAATAAATCATGTAAGGGCTTTCCAGAAAGTGATTATAATGAGAAAACGACTTAATGATTCCGCTCTTCAACTATTCAACTTCGAATATTCATTTTACGAGAAATGCACTGGCTGATTACAATTTATAAAGGATAACTCATTAATTTTGAACTCACTGTTGAAGTCTGAAGTTAGTCTGAAAGTAATTAGTCAGTTTTAAGAGTTGCTTTCTAAAAATATACCCATGTTAAATTTAGATAATAAGTATCACATACGTAAGTGTTGATGTATTGACATGAAAACTGATGATATTTGGAATATTGTAAAAGTCTCATAATAGTCAACATTTTTCATCTTTTCCATCAAAATTTGCTCGGAGAATGTATCCAAGATTCTTTATTAGAGAAGTAATTAGTTAAATGATTTTGAAGGAATAATTCATTCGGGCATGCGCGAATGAATTATTCTCTTTACTCTATTTTTAAAGTAATGTTGTCCCGCAATGGCACAGACTGATCGTATGGCACAGTTTCCTGTAGATTATCGGAGTCAAGCATCAGTGGTAGGGGTCAGTGAGTGGATTTCTGACCACCCTTGATAAGTTTGCGAATGTACCATTAACCTCCTGGGCTCACGCGTAAGTCGTCGGGTTACTAAAATACCAAAACGTGGGAGCCATCATCTCTGCAGAGGATCAAAAATCAAAATTGCGATGTCTTTGGATCATTCTCAGGGATATTTCCCAGACTGTCGCCAATAGCCCATCGTGCAGTTCTAGTGTGAGGTAAATCACGCAATACTACTTGTAAAGTAATAGTTTTCAAATTTCGTTTTCTTTTTATTAATTATATTATGATAGAATTGACATTTGTTAACATTTTTGACTTAAGGCAACAGAAACAACTTTTTTTGCATCATTACATTCCCAATCAGGGCAAATAATAAATTATTACTAGTTATGAAGAATATTACAAAAAGCTCAATATAGAAAATGAATCATACCAATGAATACCAATGTATCAAATTAATTCCAAAGAGATACATTGCTTCAGACACAACCTTATTGAATTTGGATCCTGGCATCGACTAGTCAGAGTATATGCACCTTCTGCTAGCAATAGCATTGTGATCGAATACAGTATAATTGCGAAATAACCTACATCTGGTTCTCTGGAAAGCATAGCGTTTAAGTGAATGGAATAAAATTTTGTATATAGGTATTTATGTTAGCTCAAGAGTGATCTTATAAGCCATTGTGTAGAATTCACGGTTACAGTTATAATGATAAAATTTCAAATTTTGAAATGCCAACACCCTCTTTTATTCAATCTGATGTTATTTTCATAGTAAAAAACGTAATGTGGATTTGGAACGGTATTTTTGTAGAAGAAATGGCGAGAAACAACTTAAAAAAGCATGAGTTGTCGTTTAAAAATTTCGAAATTTTGTCTCTGCAACCGTTAGAACTACGCAATCGTCTTTGGCATGATTCTTGAACTCGTAGAGCATAATAATTATGTACAAAATTTTCATTCCATTTATTTAAACTCATTTATACTCTCCAGAAAATCCCTCCTTATGTTCAAAGTTATTTTATAAATTCTGTATAATAAGTAGCATATGGATAAAGGGTTCCATTAACGGACTAAACATATGATAATTTCAAGATTGATCTTTTCATGAAGCAAAACAATCTATTTTGCTTAAGTTTTGTCACCATTTGTCTGAAATATTCCCTTATCGCTTAAGGCGGCTTTAAATTCTCTTTTATGTCGTTTGATACTTAGTATTTAGAAACATTATGTATATTAAATTATTTTACATAATTTATCCTGCAATATTATTTCAGTCAATCACTTTTAAGCTAAATAGTAATTAAATATGTAATTTGCACAATTACTAATGTATTTAAGATTTTTGTAGCTTTATTTAATATTAAATTTGATATTTGCAGATATATTTTATTGGTTTTATGAAATATTTTACTCATCTAATTTTTTTTGTAGAAAATAAGGAAAAAAAATGTCAGAAATAACAAAAACATTTAAGACATAATTTTTAAAGATTATAGTATTTTCCTAAAGAGTAAGCTGAGTTGCAAAAAAAAAGTAGCATAAGTATCCTGTTACCTTTTTTTCCCTTTCATTTTTTACCTATTTGTGCATGTTTTGAAGATTACAAATGTAAGTTTGTTTTTGAGTTTCCCTGGGTTCAAACGAATGTTATATTTTGACGTTAAGAATATTTTGGGAAGAATACTTTCAAAAGCTTATGTTTCTGACTGCGAAACATATCTGTAAAAAGGATGTTCGTCAATATTTGGGATGCATTTCTAAGTTAATTTGCATTTTAAAATAGGACAGATTTTCTTTCGTTTCTCCATGCTAGAATATGATGCGGAAAAATGACTTGAAGAAAATATGAGAAGTATGTAGAAAATATAGGATAAGGTGTTTATCTTTAAGCTTAAAAAAAAGGATTTGAAAAATATATATTTATTTTAATATTTATGTTTATTTTTTTCTATTGTCAATTATTCTGAACACGAAAACCATAAGTGTACAGAGTTTCAAAAAGTGTTTCAAACAGGAAAATATTTATAAGGAACATGGTACTTATTAAAAAAAAACAATTAAAATTTTAGTTTTGTTTCAGTTATTAAAAAAAATGAAGTAATTTACTTTGTTGGAAGAGAATATGTAGTGCATCAAACATTATGAAGCACATATGGTTCTACAATAGCATTTAAAAAATTTTATTCATTATTTTTTCTTAGCTTTTTTTAATTATTTTAGTGACATGTTTTGATCTAGAAACGAGGAAACTTTTCATCTTTTAAAATAATTCTTATAATTTTTAAATATTCTAGATAAAGATTATTCATATGTGACATTAACCCTTCGACGCAGGTGGAGCTCTGATGTCTCTTTTAGATATTTTTCTGACACTCAAACTGCAAGCGAAATATATTTCGGTATTTTTTTTAATTTTAAAATACAGCCTAACAGTTACTAGAAAAAACAGTTCGATTGTTGGAATTATATGTGTAGGAAAATATCAAAAAATGGAATTTGTGGGAAAAGTCCGAAAAAAGGTAGTTTCAATTTCCTTTCATTCATATTCAAAAAATTATCAATAATTGATTTTGTAAAATTAGAAACTTCTATGAAGAATAACTGTTTCTCTTTAATAACTGCAAATAAGAGCAAATTTGAAAAACTATTGTTTGAAATTGAGTTATGTTTAGAAGAAAAGATTTTACCTTTAACGAAGAAAAAAGCAATATTGCATGCCATATTTCATAACCGCAAATTAATAAAATGTTAAATATAATATTTTTCTCTTAATTTGCAAATAATACAAAAAAAAAAAGAAAAAGTATGAAAAATATTTTTAATTAAAACTTTGTCTCAAAGGGATAATTTTCACTGTAAAATGATACTTTTAGATAAAGTTACTTCTAATACGTTCTGGAAAAAGATATCACTTTTTTACAGTTGAAATATTTAAAGATAAAACTTAAAAAAATTGACCGACGGATCTTTCTTTCAAAGATGAATAGTCTAATTTCCTATGTTTTACTAATTTCCCCAGGTCTCGCTACCATATAGAATAATTGGTCTGATTAAGGTTTTATATATATATATATATATATATATATATATATATTAATATCTACTGAATTCCGTTCAGAGAATATTTTCTAAATTTATAAAATTAATTCTAATGCAATCATTATATCGTTAGTAAACATCAAGCAACTCTGTTTCCACCATGGTTGAAATTTACTAAAACACAGAAATGGTGTAGTGTTAGATACCAGTGAGTAATGATTCCACAAGACTCGTAGTTTGCTAGTACTTCGATACGGGATCTACCGCAGCACGCGGTAGTTCTGATGAATTGAACGGTCTTTATATTCGCTGCGTTAGTGACGATAGGGGAGGGGCAGTTAGAGACGAAATTCGAGCTAGGGGATTAATGCGATAGACCTAGTGAAATTTGCGCGCCATACTATTTGTCATTGAAACTAACTAATGAGTGCTGTTAATCTCTAGGGTGAGCAATGAAATCACTTCTGTGTTGCTAAATACCCAAATGTAAATTTTATTATAATCTTTATTCAGCTACGTATGGTGTTGTGTTAATTAAAATGTTTTTTTTTCAAAATGATAATAGAAAAAGACTTTTTGTCAAGAAATAGTATTTTTCCGTTAAAAAACCTATGTATTTTTTTTAAAATTTCATTTCTAAGTTTTTGCTTTAATGAGAGATTTTATATATTTAATAGTGAAGAAATGAGAAATTAATATTAACATTTAGTTCTTAAAGAACAAAAGCTTTCTTCTAATAAATAAATAAATGTTTTGGGTTCAAAGGTGCTTCAGAGGTGCTTATATTCCATTTGTGTCAGACATAGTTTATGACACTCTTTGATCTGTTGGCCTAGGCTACTCAATACCGTTTTTTTGCCCAATATAACCTCTCTTGATCCATTTACTACACAATATTTTTTATTTATTGTTTCGCTTTTTTAGGCTCGTATCAAGGTGCATTATTGAAAACTTATTTTTCTAATGTTCTTTTAAAAGAACTATTTTAAAGAACTTTTTTAAAGACATCAAATATTAAAGAAGAAAAAGGGTTTTTAATAGAAATTACTGATTTTTATTAATATTTAAAACTTTCATTACTATTTATGTACTGTTATTGTTTTTTTCATTAGCCAATAATGTTTTTCCATAAGCATCAGATTTAAAGATAAAAGCGATATTATACACGGAAGAGTGATACTGATATTCATGTATACTTAACGAAATTGGCAGTTATCATTTTTCTAAGTATTGCTGTTCTTATACTTGAGAAAGATTGGCTAAAGTAGTCATAATTGTTTTCAGCTATCTGCATTTTATTGTCAGCTGACGTTGGTTTTTAAGTCTGATAATGCCTACATATTAAATTTTAAAAAAAAATGTGTGAAAAAAAGTTATTGAAACATTTGGTAAACTTAATTTCCCGTTGTAATATTCTAAGGTATACACTTTTTGCATCATTAACAGAATACATTTTTTACTGAATATAATTTTACATGGCAAAATACAAAATTTTAGAGAAATTGCTCGAATAGTTTAAGAGAAATTGCATTTTAGATATCTGATTTTTTAAAATATCTGACTTTTTTGACCATAATTTCCGGATTGAGGCTACCCCCCATATTTGAGGGGTTAAAAATCAGAATCCGTTGAAAAATGGGTATATTTATTCAAAATAGATTTTTGTTCCTGATTTTGCAATTTAAATTATGGTCCGCACTTATTATTTAGCATATTTGAGGTCATCGCCTCAAGCCAACAAAATTGAGTCTCAGAACGTGAAGATCTGATCATTAGATCAAAAGTTATTCATAGTAGTCCGTTTCTTTTCGCTCTGTGCATCAAGTAACCTTATATTTTTTCTTCTTTTTATCCGGGGTACCCTAGTGATCTATCCTCCCTTCCGTTTCCTCTCCCTTTTCTCCTACTTTCTCCTTTCTCTTCCCCCTTGCCGTGGTAGCCGAATTTACCGGTAAGGGCTCTTTGTCTTTGTTCGATTACCACCCTGTTGTATCGAACCCAGGTGGGAAGAGACCACCCGTTTGTTTGCCGTGCGTAGAGACCCGTGTCCCTGGAAATGGGGATCCTTGCAGTTGAGGGGCATCTTGGTACCCCAATACACTGTTTTGGCCCGTGCTTCAGGTAAACGGGAGGTGCATATTTGCCTGTGTGCATCAATCGGCTGGTCACAATCGTCATCTGTTGACAATGGTCAAGACTGGGGTCGCCTACTGGGCATCTCGTTAAGGGTGGAGGCTGCCTCAGGGGTGACTCACGGTCGTATAACTATTGGTCATCATCGGTGTTAAGTAGCAGATTCCACTCTGTTACTTGCATCCCCTTGGATGCAAGTAACAGAGATCACTCCGTTACTTGCATCCCCTTGGATCACTCCGTAGTGGGTGATGCCGCTGGTAGTCGAAGTGATTTTTTTATTTTCTATGGCTCAAAGTAGCAAGGTATTCAATTCCGCACAACAAAACAAAAACAGCGGGACAATCTCCTCACCGTTTGAATAAGCTCGATTCTACATCATAACGCTCACGAACCCTGAAGTACCCAACATTTCATTTACAAAAGTCTCGCCATTTCTGATTCACAAAACTCTTCGCTCAGTACTGGGAGAAGTAGCCTCGGTTAAAAAGTTACGCTCGGGTGACCTTTTAGTTGATGTCTCCCCAAAACAGGCTACTATCTTATCTCTAAATGTACCAATATCTGCTCTTTCACTGTTACAGTATCGCCCCATAAGAGACACTTAACACCTCTCGAGGTGTCATATCAGAATCTGAATTCCTCGATGATGCAGAGGAAACAATTGCGGAAAATTTAACAGACCAACATACTGCTGTGCGTAGGATCAAGATTAGGAGAGATGGGAAACTCATCCCAACGAAACATCTTGTCCTTACTTTTGACACACCGGAATAACCATCTTCGGTTAAGCTTGCCTGGCATAACTGTCCTGTACGGCCTTATGTGCCAAACCCATTAAGGTGCTTGTCGTAGCAAGCCTATTTGTCCTCGATGCTCTGGTTCTGACCATTGTGACACTACCTGTGAGTTTCCACCCCTCTGCATTTACTGCAAGGGTGCTCACGAATCATACTCCCGGAATTGTCCAAAATGGTCCCAAGATAAAGAGATACAAAGTGTCAAAGTATTGCAAAAAGTGACCTTCAGTGAAGCCCGCCGAATAGTCACCGCCCGCACTCCTCGTCCGGGTGTGTCCTATTCTGCGGTTGCCAGGACTTCATTTTGTTTTGTCAGTACGCAAACGGACCTTCCACTTTTGTCTTCTACCTCTCACCACCAGATTAAAACTACAGTCCAAAAACCGCAAACTAAAAAACCTGGCATATCTCGGAAGAATAGAGACCCATAATACGTCAATCAATCTACTTCTTCTGCTCAGAAGATGTATTTTGATGTAGAATTGGCTCTTTATCCTTCCGACGATGAATTTTTACTAGACTAAAAAACTTTGACATTAAAATACAACTAAATCCATCCATTTCATAATAATGTCAATAAATTTTATTTCACGTAACTGCCGTGGCCTTAGAAATAAGCTCCCTGATATTAAAGATATCATCTCTAAATATCAACCTGCATACTTTGCCCTGCAGGAGAATCATTTAACGTCATCTCATAATTTTAAATTACGTAACTATTTTCGCTTCCGACATGATCTCGATGATGGAAATCATTCACATGGTAGCGTTGCAATTTTAACTTGTAATACATTTCCATCTACTCATCTTACTTTATCAGCCTCATTACAGGCTACCGTTATTCAAATTCACATAAATATTCTCCTCACAGTCTGCTCTGTCTATCTACCTCCTCATGCACCCATTTCTCAAACATATTTAAACTCACTTATACATCAGTTACCTTCGCCTTTTATTTTGCTCGGAGATTTTAATGGTCATAGTGAATTGTTGGGTAGTCCCACCTCCAATGAATGAGGGTGTAAAATTGAACAACTTATCCTGGATCATAATCTCTATTTGCTTAATAACGGCGAAGAAACTTAATTCCACACACCTACTCGAAACTTTCACGCCATTGATTTAGCATTATGTTCACCAATTATCTTACCTTTAATAAATTTTTCAGTAAGTAGTGATCTTCATAACAGCGATCATTTCCCTCTTTTAATTTCATATTCTGCATCTCTTCCCATGAGCCGAATACCATCAAATTTCATATTTCATCACGCTAATTGATCACAATTTGCCCAGCTTGCTCAGATCACGGCTGATATGGTCACACACGACACTATAAATATAGCAGTTGACCTGGTTACGTCTGTAATTCTCCTAGCGGCAGAAGATAGTATACCCAAGTCGTCAAAATTGCTTCCTCGCCATCGCAAGCCGTGGTGGAATGAGGAATGTGCTGCTGTTTATAAAAAGCAGAGACGCTTGTGGAACATCTTCCGCCTTTACCCTAACACTGTCAACCTTTTAGCCATTAAACGGGCTAAAGCAATAGCACGAAAAGTCAGGCGCAATAGTCAGAGAGATTCTTGGTGCCGTTACGTGTCTTCTATAACATCTAAGACTTCTCCCAGACAAATTTGGTCGAGAGTCAAAAGAGCTAATGGCATATACCGGGATTTCACCTTCCGGTATTCAAACGAAACGGTACCATTTATTCATCTCCTGTCGACGTCTGTAATATGCTTGGTGAGGCATTTGCTGCTGTCTCTAGTCTAGAGAGCTACAGTAGAGCATTTCACCACCATAAGTAGATTGCCAAACAAAATAACATCAACTTTGATACGCGCCGTCTCTTCCACTATAAATAATTTAATTTTGTAGAATTACAGCGAGCACTTTATTCGCCTCATAAATGCAAGCCCCGGGACTGATGGTATCACCTATCACATGCTCCGCCACTTAGATCGGACGTCGTTGTATAATGTAAGTACGTGTCCTCATTCTATTCAATAGAATATGGACGGAACAAGCGTACCCGTCAGGTTGGCGTGAAGCAAGTGTGATACCCATATTAAAACCAGGTAAGGACCCTAAGAATCATATTAACTATCCTATAGCTTTATCCAGCTGTTTTGGGAAAACGTTTGAGTGGGTGGTCAACTCTCGCTTGGTATACTACCTCGAAAAAAATCATCTCATACTCGACTTTCAGAGCGGTTTTCGGAAGGGAAGATCCACAATTGATAACAACGTTGCTCTTGAGTCAAGAATTCATAACGCCTTTGTTCGACGTAACCATTTCGTCTCTATCTTTTTTGATATTGAGAAGGCTTACGATCGGACTTGGCGGTACGGAATTTTGAAGACACTCTACGACATGGGACTTCGTGGTAATCTACCCATCTTTCTCAAGAACTTTCTGTCGAAGCGGTATTTTCGAGTAAAACTGAGAACTACATTTTCTGATCTCTTCACTCGGGCTGAAGGCGTGCCTCAAGGCAGTGTTTTAAGTGTCATACTCTTCATTATTCATGTTTCACAAATCTTGAACGTGCTGCCACCTTCCGTATTTGGTTCAGTTTATGTTGACGATATGAACGTGTCATGTACAGTATCTGACATGAGCGGCATTGAACGTCAACTGCAGTTGACTGTGAATAAAATTGTGCTGCCTCATATTTTACATTTAAGAAAACGGTGTGAGAAGACTTTGAATGTACTACGCGTTTTGTCCAATACCTTTGTGGGTGCGGATCGTATCACCCAACTCAAACTGTACAAAGCGTTAATACTATCACATATAGATTACGCTTGTGAAGTCTATGGTACTGCTACTGCTTCCAACTTACGGCGTTTAGATACAGTACATCATACGGCTTTACGTATATGTAGTGGTGCATTGCGCACTTGTCCAGTTGAGAGTTTATATGTCATTTGTCACCAATCATCACTCGACTTACGTCGCATGCAGTTGTCCTTGGCATATTTCTATCGTGTGAAGTCCTGCAAATCTCATCCTCTAAAGCAAGATGTCTTTCCATCAAGCTTGGAACGATTGTATGACGCTAGCCCTTAACTCGTTCGTCCATTCCATGCTCGCGTGCGCTCAATCATACGAACATTTGACATTTGTGACGTACCAACACCATTAGTAGATCACCTTCTCATACCACCCTGGATCATCGCACCATATCAGTTTTATTTCCCTTTCATGTTGTACAGTAAATCTAATGTTGCACCAATCATATATCAACAAATATTCAATTCTCATCGTCACCAATATTTTGATTATGTGCCTGTATATACTGACGGATCAAAATAGGCGGGATAAGTAGACTGTGGTGTCACCATCGCTGATGATACTTATAGCTACAAGATTCCAAATATTTGTTCCGCCTTCACTGTGGAAGCTGTTGGCATCCTTTTGGCATTGTGGCTGATTTTTTCACGCTCTTAACAACAGTATTTTATATACTCTGACAGTATGAGCATCTTGTGCCAATTAAAAATTTTTCGCAGCAATACCCATCCAATCTTATGCTTCATTAATCATTTATTAATCGCCCTTCCCAAGAAGAGATTTCATATTTCATTTTGCTGGATACCGAGTCACATCGGTATACAGGGAATGAGTTAGCTGATTCTGCTGCACGATCTGCAACAACTGATTTCACAATATCTGTACCATTCTCAGACATTAAACTGCATGTTCGACAGCTCATCTCGTCTCTTTGGCAACAGCATTGGGACCTTCAAACTCAAAATAAACTTTATAACATCAAACCATATATAGACCCCTTACCTGTATTACGTCTACGTAATGCAGATGCAAAGCTTAATCGTCTCAGAATCGGCCACACTCGAGTCACGCATCTTCATCTGTTGTTTGGGGAATCTCCTCTCAAATGAAACTCTTGCAATGTTTTACTTACGGTCTATCACATTTTAACCATTTGTCCTTGTTTTAACCAACATCGTCTTACCTTTTTTAATAGCACTATTTTATGTATGAAGGATTTGCTAGATGATATTCATCATCCTAACATTTTCGCATTTCTGCGAGCTATTGGTATTTTATATTGTATATAACTGTTTTATCTGATTTTATTCTCTCTTACTTCTTGTCCATGAACCGATTTTTATGATTTAATCGATTTTTATGAACTTTTAAAAATACGTGTCTTGAGATAAACAATTTTATTAGTTTCATTCAATTTATGACAATGAAACATTTGTGTGCAATTCACCATTAGATCTGACTCAACAAATTGTTTGGCGCAGCATATCCTCTTTTGGATCTTGTGCCATAAAACTTCAACATTAAATCAGTCAATCTTCTTTTTATCTATTTATCTTACCAAATTTTTCAAAAAGAATCAGTTAGAAATATCTAAATAGTTTGATCAGCTTACCTAACTCACGTTTATTTTATGTTTCGCGCTTTTTAATCGATTCCGGCTCTCATATGCTTAAACTTTACATTCATTTCATTTTTTGACTACTTGCTTTCTGTAATATATTTTTCTTAAGTTAGTTTTATTAATCAAATCCTTTGTTATTGTCAAAAAATATTAATATTTTTTTTAAACAAATCAAGTAGCATATACTAAATAATCTCCCTTCAACTGCTCTTTTATTGATCTTTTTGTTGGTTTTCTTTCATAGCTGGATCTAATAAATAAATAAACACTAAACTTGATAACAAACACGTCTCAATTACTCTCCAGGGATCTTGTATAATTCTTTTCTTTCTTCTCCTTAACCTGTCAAGACGGAACCTGCCTAAGGTTACATAGCCTTAACTACGAACAAACTGCTGCGAAGAAAGCTGATATAAAAAAATTAAAAGCGTAATGTGCTTAGTTCGCTCTAGAAAATGAAGTTCCATTATAAAAGTACAAACATAATCAATACAATTTTTTTATTTTCATGGCGTGGTTTAGGAAATAATGTGTTATATTATCTCCTTCTTGCTTTTTAAGCTACATTTGCAACGTTATATTGAAGATTGAGTATAATATTAATTTTCCATCGTTATCTTTATGTCACACAATTCTACAATTTCGGACATTTGTATGTTTCCAAATATGAAATATTTTAGTGAGCTTAAATTTGAGAAAAAAGAATATCTTAAAACAAACTGGGCAGTAAAGGTCGTAGAGTATTTTCTTGCATATTGATTAGTTTGAAATTTTATATTTATATTTTTATAAGATATCATAATTTCTGATTTTGAAATTATTTAGTTCAGATTTTCAGACTGTAAAATTATTATTTTATAATTGTATGCAATTTCACTACTTAGCAATATCATTATTTTTACGTATTAATATTTTTTTCTTTGGCTTTTACGTGATTTTAATAAATGAAATAGTTATTTTTGTCATATTTGGAGCATTAAAAAGGATTAAAAACTTTCAGTGCACGTCTCTAATTTTAATTCTACCATAATTAGAAAACGCATTAAAAATAGTAGGTTTTAAAATTAAAATTATTTTTTAAAACGAATTTTATTGTTTTTATAAATTTTATGAAAATTTAATTTTATAAAAATATTTAAATGATTGGTGGTTTTAAAAATTCTCTTTTTTTAAATTTTTTTATTTAATTTCCTTTTTAAATACTTCTTCATAAATGATAAATTCAGAACTTAAATTGTAAAAATAAAAATTAAATATTTATGTTTATAACTCTAGTACCTGAAACTCTGGAATAATTTAAGTTTATGAAGGATTCATATATACCTAGTTTCAGGAATTAGATTGAAAGGGATGGTTTTTTTTTTTCATTTTCTCTTAAAAATTAACTTTTTAAAAATCATCTATATTTTGAAAAGAAAGTTTTCATGGTTCAAAGTTATTTTTTAAAAAAATGGTTGAATTCTTTATTTTTCTTAAAATAATATACTTTTTTAAATTTGCTTCATTACCTTCGAAATTCTTGAGGCATATCAACATATATAATTACGACAACTTTAGTATGCAATTAGCATGGTTCGGTAGCAGCAAGATTTCTTAATCCGATAAGAAACTTTTATTTTTACACTTTTATTGAAACTGTACAAAGATATAACTTTAAATAAAAAAGAACTTTAGAAAACTTTAGCCCTTTCATAAGTTTTTAGCAGAGATATGCATATTCACGTTAAATACGTGAAAATGTTTAAAACAATTTTAGTTTAATACATTATTTGAACCAAATTTGCATATAAAGAAACATTTATCCTTACTTTTCTCCTTAGATTCCTTAGAGCGTGAAAGTAATTTACTAAAGATTAATATCAGTATGATAGTTATAGCCGAAAGTCAGTGAAATATTTTTATATAACTTATTATTTGGTTAATCATCTTCTGATTTTCTGTTTTTTTACGAAATCAACTCCTACCTCAATAATTTAAGCCCGTCATATGTATCATTCAGCTTCAAACATCTGCTATATTTATTATTATTATTTAAGCTTAAATTAAATATCGATGTAAGAGTATTACGCAATATAAATAAAAGGAGCTACAGGATAAAAAATTTTAAACGTAGAAATATTATAAAACTTTTCTTGTAATTTAATGTTTTGCCAAAATAATTTAAAAAAGCATCACAATTTACATTTAAATCAGAGACAAACATTGATAAAAATTTCTCGTAAAAAATGGCTAAGTAACAATCTATTTAATTGTTATTTTATCAAATTCAAACAAAACAATCAAATAACCACCAATAAGATGGTAATGAAACTACTAATAGTGAGGAAAAATCGCTTATTAACTATTTTTACTTAAAACGGTTAAATAACATGAATTTTATTGCACCAACTAAGCTGTACTAATTAAGTAACATTGCATCTGCTAACATATTATAGCCGAGAGAGCTAATATGTCTATCTCATGACCCACAGAACGAAAGTTCGAGTCCCAGCGTTGACACATCCATTCCCTTTAACACACATGAAGATTTTCCAGTGTCCTGCACTCTCCAATGCCCATTATCTTACTAGAAGTCAAGCTCCTATGTCCAGTTAGATTTCTTTTTTTTTTACGGTTTTGAAACCATGATAGCTGTAAATGTTTAAAAAACTGTATGCGTGATTTTATAATTATACTAGTTGTAAATGGTTTCAAAACCATAAAGGTGAAGAATATTCTTTACGGTAAACTTCATGGTTAATCGGATAGACAGACTGCTGCCGGTTACCATAATTTTAGAATGAAAATTCTAACACTAAATTCGTATGAATATTTCTTATTTATGCTATCAGGAGTTCTTTGCAAAGAATATTAGATTTTTCTTTCTTCTTTTATTC